>JBBPMM010000712.1:0-14633 GCA_038090335.1 Solioccasus polychromus
GTCCAAGTGAACGGACGCTCCGGACTATCGTTAGACATAAGGGAACGAAACAAATAAAAGAGGGAAAGTGTAGAAAACATAGAAAATGAAGGGATATACACGTAGAGGTGCACCAACCTCTACACCGAGTCCAGTACTCCAGTGATAGTCCTGGGTGTCCCTGCAACTCTAGCTTGGATAGACCTAAGGGGAATACTATGATGAGCAACAATTAGTCCGTCATCACTTCGAGTGACACTGTCGCCAAATCGACGAGCAATCCCTCCAGGATCGCGACCTGAGAGCTCGTTGACATGGACAGCATTAGCAGAGACCGAGATGCACTTCGAAGTCAATAAGTCCTTGAACTGTTTCCGGACTTCTGGCGCGACAGAAATAAGATCTTTAAACAGGACTGGTATCGTCGTTTTGAGTACTCGGTCTATGATTCTCTTCGGGGCAGCCTCATCCTCCAATGGGAAGGAGTAATGAAACTGTCCAGATGGGGCTGGTGCGGCAGGATATACGGTGTCGGTACGAGGTTTAGGAGCGGGCGATGACGATGGTGGAATGGAAGGTGCTGGCTTTGGAGCAGGTGGAATGACGGGTGGAGCGACAGGGGTGACTGGTCTAGGCTGTTCTGATGGCTTAGACCGAGCCGCAATGATCTCGGGGGATTCAATATCTTCTTTGACAGTAGGAGACCGAGAGGCTGTTACGCTGAGGCTTAGTAACTCAGCTAGTAACGGATATGATAGAGTCGATGGTAGACTCGTATCCTTCATCGAGGTAATCCTAGGATAATCAAGACCAACGTAGTTTCCTCCCAAGCGAGGATGTCTACCCTTCCTTCGGGTAGTTCCTGTGTGATGGTAGCAAAGAAGATATAGATCTGCTGACGTACCCCTCTCCGAGTGATTACGGAGGCTTCAAGAAGAGAGTACTGGATGACGGGAATGGTTGAAAGGTCTCGCTCGTCCTGAGCAGCTTGCTGGTTACTAGGCTTGGATTGTGTAGAACTAGCTAAGGTACAAGCATAGATGACCTAGGTATTTATAGGTAGAGAAACTGCGCACAGACCAAGAGGAAATAGGAAACTATCTGGAATGTTCCGGAGGATTCATAACTATAAGAGGTAACCCTGGGCTCCGGTGCTTCAAGGTAAAATGGAAGGAAACGGAAAACGGGAAGAATAGGAACGGGATTCGGAGAAAGTAGGAGATACATCGGGAGAGATAGGAAAAAGAATAGGGGTCCACAACCGTAACATTACCCCCTTCGTAGATATCAGCTCACTGAGCTGAATTATTCTCACCACCCGAGGAGGAGTGCTCCTCGATGACCCAAGAGAGTTCTGGGGGGTTAGTGGAAACATTGGGGCAATAGGTCACTTTATGCCCTCTGACTCCACAACCGTCGCAAGGGAGACCTCGACAATGACTCCCTAAATGTCCTGGAGCCCATAGGTAGCACTTGGGGCAGCGATATTCGCGGCATTCTTGGTACCAGTGACCCCATTGTTGACACTTGAAACATTGTCCAGAGCGGACAGGGGTGTTGGGAAGAGTGTCGACATCGATAGGATGAGAAGGAGTACCTGGAGACGGGGAACGAGGGGGAGTCGAAGGAGGTACGGGAAGATGGGTGTCGTTATCGTAGGTGGAAACTGGAGTTTCCCACTCTGGTTGAGGGGTCCAGGTAGGTCTAGTAGGTTCTGGGATAGGAAGGGTCAGAGAATCGTCATAAGATGAGAGACGTGGTTGAGTAGGAATGACGTAAGGGGTAGGACGACGTCTAGGGCGGCGACGAGGTCGACGAGCCTGGGTAGGAGGAGAGGGGGAAGACGATGGTGGAGTAGGAGAAGACATGGAGGGGAGGAGGAAACAGGGTTCGATTCCGTTGGTAGTGGTAAGAGGGTACCCTTGGTATCGAGTCTCCTCAAGTGGAGTGAGTCCATCCAGGAGGGATTGGAGAACAGGTATAGTGGAAGACGGGATGCAGTTAACAAAGAACCAAAAACCCTCTTGATGCATAAGGTCTAAGAGATGATCCAACGTTTGTTGGGTAGAATGGTCTATCGCCCGAGTGAATGTGGAATTGGGGCCAGTACGAGATCGTTGGAACAAGAGATCAGTGGTGTAGATCTGGTGGTATAGGCGTACCATCGTCTGTAACGAGGATGCCTGAGGCCAGAGGGGGTCATGTTCCACACAGAAGAGAGGACGTGGGTCGGCGAGAATGGTAGCAAAAAGGATACGGTGGTAGGAGACTAGAAGGCGTTCAGCGTAGATGGCGAGAGAAGACATGTTTAAGGTGACGGATGAATGGAGGTGTAAACGTGAAATGGCAGAGTTTCAAAGATGTCGTCGAGCTTTATACTCCTGTAAGACTTCGGAAGCATTACCTAGATTAGATTCTGGTTCCCATGTATTCTCGGTGGAGGAATAGCCCTTCCATTTAACGAGATATTGTCGCCGTCCTCGTGTTCCGCGGTGATTTAAGATGTCTTCGACTTCCCATTCTTCTTCTCCTTCTATCTCCTCTGACGGTGGTTTTAGGAAATTGGGTCCGTGTTCCGGTGTTTCCCGATATGACGATAAGAGAGATGCATGAAAGACATTATGGATCTTCCAGGATGGGGGGAGGCGGAGCTCGTAAGCAAGAGGAGAGACGACCTTAGAGACCTCGAAAGGTCCCTCGCGTCTGGGAAGGAGTTTCTTGGACGTATGACGGAAGCGGAGGTTCCGTGCTTCTAGCCATACTTTATCTCCGACCTTCCATGGTTTAAATTTAGAAAAGGTTCGTTCCTTCATGATCCGAGCGGAATTCTCGTGAGCCGTGAGAGCTTCTTTCCGTGCTTCTTCTAGGAGGGTAAGACGTTTTTTCCAGGGCAGGGATAAACATTTTTCCGAGAGAGGGATATCCCCTAGGTTCATAGCCGAACATGAGGGAGAACGGAGTCTTTTGAGTGGAAGAGTGGACGTTGGAGTTGTGGGAGAATTCGGCAAGAGGTAGTAGATCGACCCATTTGTCAGGGCGACCTTCAGAGAAGATTCTAAGGTACGTTTCTAGGGATTGGTTTGCTCATTCAGTTTCGCCATCGGTTTGTGGATGATAGGTGGTAGAAAGGTGGAGATCGTAGCCAAGAAGATGAGATAATTCGCAAGCGAAAGCTGAGGCGAATTGGGGACCACGATCTGAAATAACCGATGAGTGGAGACCAAAATGAGGGAAGACCCTTTCTAAGAATAATTGCGCTACTCCTTCGGCATCAATGTTTTTTGAGCAAGGTGTGAAAATTACCCCCTTCATAAGGCCGTGGTCGACCACGACCAAAATAGAGTCAAAACCCCGGATAGAGGGAAGGTCCGTAATCAGATCGACAGAGATCTGTTCGAAGGGGCGAGTGGCAGCGGAGGAAATAGGAGAAAGTGGGGGAACGGTGGGATGAGTGTTAACCTTATTTTGCTGGCAAACCGCGCAGCCAGTGACAAAGCGACGGACGAAGGTGAAAAGTCCGGGCCACCAAAAATCGCGAGCGACAAGGGCGTGAGTGTGGAAGATACCACCATGACCGCCAGCAAAGGAAGAATGGACAGAAGAGACGATGTCATGACGAAGGGAGTCCGGAACGTAGAGACGACCTCGGAAATATAATTTTCCATCGTCAAATGTCCAGTCATGGATGGAGGAACGAGGGAAGAGTGGGGAGTCTCCAAAGGACTTAGTGATGGCGTTTAGGACTAATGGATCAGAGGCGGACGATTGAGCAATTTTATCCATAAGGGCGAGATCAATAGAGCGGAGGAAAACATCATCAGGAAGGAGAGTAACTGCTTGGTTGTCGTCGGCAGTGTCGACGTGGTCTTTGCGAGAGAGAGCATCCGCTGGACCCATCTGGGAGCCAGGTTGATGGATGAAGTGGAGATCAAAATCCTGGAGAAAGAGGAGCCAGCGGGCCTGGCGACGAGAAAGTTTCCAAGGTTCACGGAAATATGACAAATTTTTATGATCGGTAAGCATGGTAACGGGGAGGGAGGTGCCCTGGAGGTAGTGACGCCATTCATAAAGAGCATGTATGACGGCAAGTAGTTCTCGATCATAGATATCATAATTTCGTTCGGCAGGGGAGAGAGTTTTCGAGAGATATGCACAGGGATGGAGATCTCCATTGACATCTTTTTGCATTAGAACACCTCCGGTAGCGACAAGGGAAGTGTCAGTCATAAGGAAGAAGGGAGCAGTGGTGTCTGGAAGTCGAAGGACAGGCGCAGACATGAAGATCTGTTGAAGGATCCAAAAGGCCGACTCGTGTGACGCAGACCATTCCCAAGCAGTCGATTTCTTAGTTAAATCGATAAGGGGTTGAGCAATGGTGGAAAAATTCGCAATGAATTTTCGGTAGAAGTTACAGAATCCCAAAAATGAGCGAACGGCTTTGACGGAGGTGGGAGGTTGCCATTCCTTGATGGCGTTCAACTTAGTGGGATCCATGGCTGCTTGATGATGACCGACGATCATCCCCAAGTACTCGACTTCAGCGACATTGAAAGAACATTTAGAAATCTTTAAGGAAAGATGAAGGTCCTTTAGTCGCTGAAGTACTCATTTTGTCCATTCTGTGTGTTGGAGAGGATCGGAAGAATGGATTAGAATATCATCCATATAGATGATGACCCATCCTTCGGATATGAGATCTCGGAAGCTGTCATTCATGAAGGCTTGGAAAGTGGCGGGAGAATTGCATAATCCAAAAAACATCACTGTTGGTTTGAACAGTCCGAATGGTGTGATGAAAGCGGCCTTCCATCGATCTTCTGGTTTAATAAGGACATTATTGTATCCCCATCGGACGTCGAACTTGGTGAAGATTGTCGAATCCTTCAACTTATCCAAGAGATCGGAGATGAGAGGGAGTGGGTAAGCATTCTTGACCGTATGGGAATTGAGATATCTATAATCTTGACAAGGTCGTAGGGAGCCATCCTTCTTTGGCATGAAAAAGAAGGGGGAGGCTTGTGGGGATTTCGATGGTACGATCCGACCTGTCCGGAGATGTTCGTCAACAAACTCTTTACAGGTCTCCATCTCCTTAGGGTTAAGGGGATACACTTTTGCAATCTTTGGTATGAAGGATTCGTCAAGGTCAATCCCATGATCAAAGGGTCAGGAAGGGGGAAGTAAGTCGTGAGTCTTTTCTTCAAACACGGAAGAATACTCCTGATATTCTGGGGGTAAGACCTTCTCTTTCTTTGGTGCAGCAATAGCTGCTTCTGTAGCAATGGTGGTTTTCTTTAGGGACTCCACTAAATATCGTTGTTCAAGAGGTTCTCCTTTGGCATTATGGTTTTCGGATAAAGTAGGGATGGTGACGACTCGGTTAGCCCAATCGATGGACGGATTCACCTTGGTGAACCATGGGATCCCTAAGATTACTCGGTCTCCGCCACAGTTTAGTATGAGGAAGCGAATGATTTCTTCTCGTCCTGCCATATTAATAGCCAGGAAGGTTTCTTTTCGAATAAACCCTCCTTTATTGGTGGAACCATCGGCATTAGATGCTTTAATAGGGGAGGGAAGTTGTCTGGTGGGGAACTGATATTTGGCGATGGTGATGGGATCGATAAAGTTTTCAGTGGCTCCGGAATCAATGAGAGCGTTGATGTCAGCGGTTTTCATTCCGTGGGAAAGAGAGATGGGAATGTGGATAGATTTCTCTTTCTTACTAGTACAAATAATGGGAGCAGAATGTTCGGGAGGAGAAGACGCTGAAGCTTTCCTCTGTTCTAAAAACCCTGAACTCTCTCAGCAGTGGACATCCTTGAGACCTTTGTCTCGTCTTCCTCAAAACACTCCTGGAGAACCCGTACAAGTTCCTTCTGATCGACCTTTCGTCCTTTATGAACTTTGAGATACTCGTCGAGTTCAGAAGATGGGGGAGGTTCTGGTGCCTTAGGGGGTTCTGGAGCAGTGACGGTTGCAGCCCTAGTCTGATTTCTGAACAGATTGTTGGAACGAGGAGGGGTAGATCCTTCCGTCTTCTTATCATCGCGAGGGTGGTTACGAGTAGTGCACCCCTTCTTATGACAGATAAAGCATCATCCTTCTTGGATATGTCGAGCCTTCTCGACCGGGGAGAGTCGAATGGCATCAACTTCCATGGCGTTGGGATCCTTCCTGTCATTAGAAAAGTTTCTCCAACCTAAACCCTTGTGCATATCCTTGATGCGCTCCTGTTGTGCATTAAACTTGCTTGCCTGGTCCATCCATCCTTGAAGCGTGGTGGGGACCGTTCCCATGGAGAGGATATTGGTGGTAATCTTTTCGTCCAATCCTCTTCCAAAGTATTCGATGAGGGCTTCCTCGTCAGAAAGACCAGTCTGGGCAGCGGCGAGGGAGAAGTCGGCAACATATCTAGTGAAGCCATCCTTATCCTTCATGTTCTGGGAGAGATTTCGGATGGTTCAGCGAGCCTTACTAGCAGTATCGTAAGGGAAGAACGTCTTGGCAAAGTCTGCAGCCATGACATTGAAGGTTCGGTGGTCGTCAGGAATATTAGGACTTTCCAGACGATAGAACCATCCTTCGGAGAAAACCTTTCCTCGTCCTTTGCTCATCTTATTAAGCGTAGTGAGCATCATTGCCTTATCGTCGTAAAGGTCACCATTCATCTTAAAGTATGCTTTCATGGCAAGCATCCAGCGTATAGCGTCCTCTGATTCTCCGGAGAAGTCATCCAGGAGTCTGGCCTTCAGCTCTGTAGTCTTGGCCATTTCTTCTCTTCGTTGGTCTAGGTAGGTGGCTGTTCTTCGGGCTTCTTCTTCTTCTACAAAAGCACGTCTCTGTTCCTGAGAAGCTTCTACTCTTCTCCTTACTGTTTTGTCGTCGTGTCCTTCTGCGGACAACTGCTGGGCAAGTCGAGCGTCTTGCTCGTCATCGAGCTCCTTCTCCCAATCAACCTCTTGTTGTGGGTCTTGCTCGACGTCAATGGGAGTCTCTTCGTGGGGTGGGTTTGGAAGCGACGTGGTTCATTCGAGGGGAATCGAAGAAGAGGTGGAGGCGAAGGGGATGGAGTAAGGGTTATGGGTTTTCTTCTTCTTCTGGTAGGGCGAGGGGTAGGCAGGATTATGAGGGGGAGTAATGGTGGGTAGAGGGTTTCGTCCGCTAAGTAGAGGACGATGAGAAGAGCTAGTTCTTTTGTTACGCTGAGGCTAGTAACTCAGCTAGTAACTGATATGATAGAGTCGATGGTAGACTCGTATCCTTCGTCGAGGTAATCCTAGGATAATCAAGACCAACGTAGTTTCCTCCCAAGCGAGGATGTCTACCCTTCCTTCGGGTACTTCCTGTGCGATGGTAGCAAAGAAGATATAGATCTGCTGATGTACCCCTCTCTGAGTGATTATGGAGGCTTCGAGAAGAGAGTACTGGATGACAGGAATGGTTGAAAAGTCTCGCTCATCCTGAGCGGCTTGCTGGTTACTAGGCTTGGATTGTGTAGAACTAGCTAAGGTACAAATGTAGGAAGTCGAAGTATTTATAGGTAGAGAAGATACACACGGACCAAGAAGAAAAAGGGAAACTATCTAGAACATTCTGGAGGATTCGTAACTATAAATGGTAACCCTGGGCTCCGGTGCTACAAGGTAAAATGGAAGGAAACGGGAGACGGGAAAGATAGGAACAACAATCGGGAAGAATAGGTAAAGAGATAGAGGTCCAGTAAAACCGTAACATCACTACACCATGCCATTCGTTGATGATCTCCCAGTGAAGTCCAGTACCACTTGGTATCAGAGACCGGACGGGTCTTACGAGACCATCCCAGACAACCCAGGGATTCATCGATTCATTTGGGAACATCTAGCCGTAGTCCACAGAATCCTTCAACGACTCCAGAATGTCAACGCGATGGTCTCTGCCAAGAAGTTCATTCTGGCAGCACCGGAAGTGACCATCGTTGGTCATAAATGCACGTTCGAAGGTCATGTTGCTCACAAGGCCAAAGTCCAGAAAATACGAGACTGGCTGGAGTGCACGAACCTAACACAAGTCTGCGGATTCTTAGGGACTTGTGGAGTGGTATGTATCTACATCAGAAATTTCGCTGCTATTGCTCGTCCTCTTGTAAATCTTACTCGGAAGGGTGTCCCATTTGAATGGGGAGATGCCCAACGAGAAGCTATGGCTTGTCTGAAGGACGAAATCGTTCGGTCTCCGGCACTTTGACATCTGGACTATGAGTCCAACCGAGAAGTAGTCCTTGCCATGGACACGTCTCATATTGCAGTCGGTTTCATCCTCTCACAAGAGGGAGCCGATGGAAAGCGGTATCCTAACCAGTTTGGGTCTATCAGCCTGACCAAAGTTGAGAGCCATTATTCCCAAGCTAAACTCGAGCTATACGGACTATTTCGAGCGCTTCACTCAGTCCGAGTTTTCATTTTTGGTGTAACTAACCTCGTCGTCGAAATGGACGCAAAGTATGTCAAGGGTATGATCAACAACCCGGACTTACAGCTGAACACGACCATCAATCGATGGATCGCTGGTATTTTGTTGTTCCATTTTCAGCTTCATCATATCCCTGCAGAACGTCACACCAGACCAGACGGACTATCCCACCGCCCTCAGTCTGAAGAAGATCCTCCCGAAGAATCTGACTTCGAGGATTGGATCGACGATTCTTACTCCTTCTCTATTACCCTTCTAAACGATAGATCTTTCCCTTTTGTTTCTCCCACCGTCCATACGCACTTCTCCCACCGTTTACCATCCGGACTACCACCACCTTCAACCCCCTCCATTTTATCCACTTACTCTGCACCACCACCTTACTTGACTTTTCATTCCGTTTTTGCCTCGCCGGTCTTACCTTCTGCACCGACCCCTTCTTCGTCCTCACCTACTGAGTCCTCGGACTACCCCAAAATCCCTCGGTCTCTAAAGGCCATCGCTCGTGAGGCACGCATCGCCTGCATTCGGTCTTTCCTCGAGACTCGAGTTCGTCCAGCCGAGATGTCAGACATGGACTTCCAGTCCTTCGTCAACTCGGCCTCCAAGTTCTTTATCCTCAACGGTTGTCTTTGGCGTCGTGAACCCCACGGCCGCCACCAACTAGTCGTACCAGAACACCGACGCTTTCGTCTTATCAAAGAAGCGCACGATGACCTCGGTCACAAGGGCGTATTCACAGTCCGGAGCCGTCTTTTACTCCGGTTCTGGTGGCCCATGCTGGTTGACGATGTCAAATGGTTTGTTCGGACTTGTCACGAATGCCAGATTAGGCAGACGAGTCGTTTCCATATTCCCCCTTTCGTGCCGGTAGTCGGCGGACTATTTCGAAAAGTCCATATTGATACGATGCTAATGCCGAAATCGGCTGGTTACAGGTTTATAGTCCAAGCCCGCTGCGCACTCACATCATACCCAGAGTGGCGCATGCTACGCTCCGAAAATGGCGCTGCTCTTGCCTCCTTCATCTTCGAGGATATCCTCTGTCGATGGGGTCCTCTATCCGAGATTGTTACTGACAATGGTCCAGCTTTTATCCAGGCACTCGATATACTAGCAGACCGGTATAAGATTCGCCACATCCGGATCTCCCCCTATAACTCCCAAGCAAATGGTATTGTCGAAAGACGCCATTTCGACGTCCGGGAGGCCATCATTAAAACCTCCCTGGGGGGGAGTCTCGCTGGCACCTTGCTGCTCACTCGGTCTTCTGGGCCGAACGAGTTACCATACTCCGGTCTACCAGTCTATCCCCTTATTTTATGGTTCATGGCATCAAACCTCTTTTTCCCTTTGACCTTTCCGAAGCTACTTACCTCGTTCCTCTCCCCAACGTAGACCCACTCTCACCATCCAGACTAATCGCTTGGAGAGCTCGCCAGCTCCAAAAGCGTCAAGATGACTTAGATGCAATTGGTGAACGAGTCCGAAAGGCTTGATTCGAATCGGTGAAGCATTTCAAAGCTTCATTCAAGAATCGTATCAAAGACTTCGATTTCCAGCCAGGAAATCTGGTCTTAGTCCGGAATACACGCATCGAAAAGGAGCTCAACCGAAAGATGAAGCCAAGGTATCTCGGTCCAATGGTGGTTCTTCGCTGGACTACTGGAGGATCTTATATCTTAGCTGAGTTGGATGGCACAACCTCCCGACTTCGCTATGCCGCTTTTCGTCTTATACCCTATTATCCTTGTCTTCATTATTCCATTCCGGTTACTGAACTTACAGGTCTTGACAATGAAGAACTAGACAAGATCGTTGACTAAGATGTCAACAAACCAGACCAAGAAGAGTCGTCGGACTACAGTCTGGACGATTGACCTCACCAGTCTTCTTCTAGTCCAGTCACCTATATGTAGATTTCCTCTCTCTGTTTCACCCCAGGTTTCGACCGGTGATCTCTACAAAACAAAAAGCCAACAAAAATATAAAAACACTCTAACGAAAAACAACTAAAAATATTCTACAGACATTCTCTCATCTCATTATCAGTCTCTGGTCTCATAATTCCTTCTCTCTCTTTCTCTCTCTGTTTCTCTCTCTCTAACGTGTCCCAAAAATAACCGATATCTACTATATATTTTTCAGACTTCGAATGCGCACGAGGACATGGTGCACCTTGATATACATACAGATAAACCATCTCGAAAAACAGTCCGTCGTAGTCCGGGAAGTACGCTGGGAGTAGATGAAGAAAGAAGATCGAAGAAAACAAGTTGAGCGGTACCTCGCACCCAAGAAAACATCTCCACTGGATCATTGGCTGGAATAGATGCGAAAGTAGACTGAAGAAGATAAGTCGGGTGGTACCCCATGACAATAGACCAGTATCAGTCCGGCCGGTCTTACGTTCAAACTTTTTCCTTTTTCTAACTTTTGTTTCTCTCCATCTTTTTCCCTTCTCTTCTTACTTTCTTTCTCGCGTTCAAAGTCCGTTTGCATTGTACAAAAATTTCGTATTACAGAAGAGATGGTAGGCGACGCCGGTCTTACATGCCCTGCTCCTCGAGTTCCACGACCAAGTCCTCCATCTCAGCCATGACCTCCGCATGCTGGACTTCCAGCGCCTTGATGTTTGCCCGGATTTGATATAGCCTTGCATGGACAGCACTCAGCCGGAGTGCGACCGAACCCTTGCTGGCGGTAGTCGTTCAACCGGACTTCTTTGGCGTCACCCGGGTCTTCCCCTTCGACTTGGCCTTGACCGGGGTCGCATCCTCTTCGTCGTCGTCGTCGAGGCTCAACGTTTCCCACTCTTTTGTGGGCGCCGCAGCCTTGCTTGGTCCAGCCTTTGGGCGGACTGGTTTATCTGTAACGAAGGTCAGACGGGACTATTCGAAACGAAGTCACTTACCCTTCATTTGCACCACTACTTGCGCTCCTCGCTTGCGCAGCGCCGACCTTCCACCTGCCAGGCTGCAGGCAACCTTCAGCTGGTTGCACCGGACACACGCCGCCCCGCTTCCCTTTTTGCACTCGGCCGCCAGCCCTGCGATCATGCATCCATCGCACGCCTTGGGATTCTTCGCCTGCACCCGGGGAGTCTTCTTTTGAGGCTCCACGACCTCGACGTCGGACTCCTCTTCATTCGTGTTAGACCGCCCGCACTTAGAAAAACGTTAGCCCGGCCTTGAAAAGTAAAACCGGACTTACCTTGGTACCAGCCAACAACAGTGAGCGTGCATCTTGTGACGGCGCGCGGACTTCCGTCTCTTGGGTCCCCTGGACCACCTCCTCCACCTCCATCGCTGAGTCTTGCGTTGGTGGGATGACCGCTTCGAGGGGTACTTCCTCAGCCGCCTTGAATCTTGTGGTCCAGTCCACGCAAGTCGCTTCTGCCTTCATTATCTTCTCTGCCACGTCGTCTTCGAGCTCGGTGTCGAGACCGATCTTGTCCGCTTCGGTCTTCGCGGTCTCCCAGTCGTCCTGCACGTGTCAGCGGAGTCATTAAACGAGTCGTATTTACTCACCATTCCCGCCCCGAACCTTTTAACCCACGTCTTCATATCCTCCTCGAGTTCTTCCTTGTCATCGGGCATCGAGTCAACTAGGCCCATGACGAAGGCTGTCATCTGCTTGAAGTTCTTTCACAGCATAACCCAGTGTGCTGCGCCGGCGTCATTCGCCAAGCGGTGTTTCTCGACTCGGGATTGGAATTGACGTTGAGACATGGTTATGCGAGTGGTGATGGTGATGGTTGTGGACGAAGAACAAAGACCGTTAAGCAAACCCTGCGCCCAGCCACGACTTTTCAACACGTATTCTCACCGTCACGTGACCTGACCGGGGACGGTCAGAAGCAAAGTCCCCCCCGGATGTAGAGGTTGGTGCACCTCTACGTGTATATCCCTTCATTTTCTATGTTTTCTACACTTTCCCTCTTTTATTTGTTTCGTTCCCTTATGTCTAACGATAGTCCGGAGCGTCCGTTCACTTGGACTACTACAGTCCGGTCGGACTACAACGTATACCGACCCGGACTACCCCTTATCTCGTCTTTTATTACTCAATTACTCTTTTCATAAGTCCTTTCCATTACTTAGACCCTTATACTCATGGCTTCGACGTCTCTTTTGACGTTCGGGCCTTTTGTCATTTTTATTATGTCATCAGGTACTTCTTCCATGTGGTACTTAGAAGTCCGGGTGTACCCGGACTATAAAATTCTGTATTCGTCATTTGAAATGACAGCTACCGTTTGCTCACTTACCGTCATCGTTGGGAAACCGTCTCCCTCACCGTTCACCGTCGAACGCACCGTTTTCTGGACTGTACCGCCAGTCTTCACGCCTTTTCACGCTTTACATCTACTGGACTACCGCCTACGACAGTCCGGAATACGTCCGGACTACCTTGTACGCAACCTACTTCGTTCTAGGACTAACCCTACTCCACTAGAGTCCCTCTGGGGCGAATATACTCGCTCCCCAATACCCCTCAGACTATCCCCAGGTGGCCAGGACTAATAGTCCATCCAACCACCTTTCAGTCAATTCAACGGTCAGAAGCAAAGTCCCCCCCCGGATGTAGAGGTTGGTGCACCTCTACGTGTATATCCTTCATTTTCTATATTTTCTACACTCTTCCTCTTTTGTTTTACTTCATTCCCTTGCGTCTAACGATAGTCCGGAGCGTCCGTTCACCTGGTCTACTACAGACCGGTCGGACTACTACGTATACCGACACGGACTACCCCTTATCTCGTCTTTTATTATTCACTTACTCTTTTCATAAGTCCTTTCTATTACTTATACCCTTATGCTCATGGCTTCGACGTCGCCTTTGACGTTTGGGCCTTTTGTCATTCTTGATATGTCATCAGGTACTCTTTCCATATGATACTTAGAAGTCCGGGCATACCCAGACTATAAAATCTTGTATTTGTCATTTGAAATGACAGCTACCGTTTGCTCACTTACCATCATCGTTGGGAAACCGTCTCCCTCACCGTTCACTGTCGAACGCACCGTTTTCTGGACTGTACCGCCAGTCTTCACGTCTTTTCACACTTTACATCTACTGGACTACCACCTATGACAGTCCGGAATACGTCCGGACTACCTTGTACGCAACCTACTTTGTTCTAGGACTAACCCTACTCCACTAGAGTCCCTCTGGGGCGAATATACTCGCTCCCCAATACCCCTCAGACTATCCCCAGGTGGCCAGGACTAATAGTCCATCCAACCACCTCTCAGTCTATTCAGCGGTGCGATCCTTTCTAGGCTTCTGTAACTTCTATCGGAAGTTTATCGCAAATTTCTCTACCATCGTGCAACCCCTTATCGATCTTACTAAGAAATCGACTACCTGGGATTGGTCGGACTCCCATGAAGGTGCTTTTTGTACTCTTCAACAAATCTTCATGTCTACCCCAGTGCTCCGTCTCCCGGACACCACTTCCCCTTTCTTCTTGATGACCGATGCCTCTCTAGTTGCCACCGGTGGTGTCCTTATGCAGAAAGATACCAACGGGGATCTCCATCTTTGCGCCTATCTATCTAAAACCCTCTCTCCTGTGGAAAGGAATTATGACATCTATGTGTTGAATGTGCGCTATTGTAGCTAGCACTTCAATGGACTACAGAAGCTTACTATAAGTAGTAATTACCATATTAGTATGTAGTTAAATATTCGAACTCCACAGCTGAGTTCTAATAGAGTCTTTAACCTCTACCATCATCATCTGTGAGTGACCCTCAGACAATAACCTCTGTAAGTCAAGCAGGCTTTCCTCTTGCTGTAACAGTCCAGTCTGTTTCAATACTATGATCGAGAATTATTAGCTGTCATCCACACTCTATATGAATGGCGTCACTACCTTCAGGGGACCTCTCTCCCCATGACAGTTCTCACCAATCATAAGAACTTGTCCTACTTCCACGAACCACGGAAACTCTCCTGTCGACAAGCCAGATGGCTTTTATTCCTCCAAGATTTTGATCTTCATTTCGTCCATCAACCAGGTTCCTGGATGGGGCCTGCTGATGCCCTGTCCTGACGGGATCATGTGGACACTGCAGACAATAACCAAGCAGTCACTCTACTCCCTGATGATGTCTTTGTTCGTGCTATTGATCTCGCTCTCTCCGAGAAGATCTCCCAATCATCCTCTACTGATCCTCTCGTTCTTGATGCCA
>JBBPMM010000713.1:0-14613 GCA_038090335.1 Solioccasus polychromus
AGAGAGGGCATATATCTGTTTATAATTTATTTCTCTGACTAACTACATCATATACGACTGCTGGAAACCTGAAAATGGGCGTATATTGTCGATCGATGCTCGAAAAGAGTGCGATATACGCTTATCGTTATTCGAGTACGGCCAGTCGCACTTGGATAACGACGTATGACATCATTTCTGCGTGAGAACGCACCCATGTGACATGTCATCGCATGTCACGGTTTTGCAACTTTCGTGATGGGAGGGGTTAGACTCCAGTCGACGTGTTACAAGACTGATATTCACCTGTAAGGAAGGGTTAGGCTACATACAGATGAATAAGAAGTGTAAATAGCACTATGTAGAATAGGCTTACCACCAGTTGATGTGGTACGAGACTGGAGGGGAAAGAATGTGGTCGCGCGTCGCACTAGGTAACGTTGATGGTCCATAAAAGGAAAGTTAATGAATGTACGGTAAGAAAGTACTACTAAAAGGGCTAGGCTGTTCGAAGGCATTGAGTAAATCCATCCCATCCTTGCTCCTGACAGGAAGGAGGATCTTGTCGTGGTACAACTTGCCCGGCTTGGGGTCAAGCAGCACTTTCTTGAATACTGTACAAGCGGCATATATGTGGCGTCACTGGCGTGCAGCCGCCAGTAATAGAACTTAGGACATTTGGTAGAGTAATTATTTTCTTTTAGTAACTATTACCATTTCTACGAGTGGGTATCGAAGAAAGTACGTAATGTATGAAAACAGGTCCGAGAAAGTGAAAATCAACCATTTATGAGTTATGAATCATGGTATCAACCGCTTGAATGTCTCAATGCATGACAGGACTATGCGTCTATTGTCCAGCGGTAACATCCCTTCCCGAAAACGTGCTTCTGGCCGGGGAACCTCAGGTCTGTGTGCTCGGATGACCGTTCGTTCTCCGGGATCGTTTCCTTCCTTGACTGCCGTTGTAAGCTGGGTCGTCACGGGGATAAGGTAAAATGTGGGCATCGTGCCTGTCATCGTGATAGCAGGTATCGTTTCCTTCGTCAGTTCTTTTCCTCTCATACTCACAGAACGGCGTCGGATATCATTGTCGCTCAGAAAAGCCGCCAGCGCCTCAACAAAAAGCTGCCCCAGAGGTTCCTCATCTCCAAGGTATTTCTTGTTCTCTTGAACAAGGCAAGCGATCATCTTGTTGTTTACCAAAGACGCGTCCGGAAAGGTGCTCACAGATTGACCATGGATCGTGAACATCATTTTCTTCTGTCCACGAAGCATCTTGGATAGGTCGCGTTCATATCCGAGTGTTTTGAATAATGTCCCTGAGAACTCGTCCACAGATTTCTCTGGGCGTCCCACCTGAGTTGCCTCTTCCAACTTCGATAAGAATCTCTTTGCACCCTTGTTCTTAGCGTCCATTGAGCTTCGTGCACTGAGGATTTCTGGATGGATTTTCGGAGGAGAAAGTCGTCCTTGAAAGAAATCTGCTGCATTTTGGTATAAGACTTCGATACGATATGCTGCCAGATCTTTTGCAGTCCACTTGTGTGCGCGTTTTGCCGTGTGAAGTGCACTTTCCATATTCTATATATCGGATAAGACCTAAGGACATAAAGTAACATGGATGGACGTACGTAAACTTTGATTCTACGCAAGGGATCTAGCGGTACAGATACGAACTAGTTCCACAGGAGGAACGGCTGGTTTTCAGGGTGAAGTTACAGGGGATTGGCTGTGTCCCGAAACAGGGGAACGTGATTAGCCATCGTCCTAGAAGGGACCAGTGGTGAAATACACATACGGCGGCGGGGCACGAGTACGCATACAAGATGAAGGATCTAATAGTGAGGGGGGGGGGGGTTGGTTAGCCATAGCTAGAAGGTACTAGAGATGAGATTAACATACAGGAAGAGTCCGAATGGTAGGAAGGGTGTCGCGAGGGACCAGTCGTCTTCAAAATGTACGAACGTGGTTGTCCGCCACCCTAGAACATACCAGAGGTGAAATAGACACAAGTGGGAGGGTGCGAACGGAAGGAAGAGGCTCGTCACTCTCTGGTTAGCCACTACCTTAGGGTGCACCAGTGTTGAAATGCGTGTGCGGGTGCAAAGAATCGGGTGGTGGAGTGGCAGGTTGACCGTTACGAATCAAGCATGGTTCGTTTTGCCCGCTCTCTTCAGAATGCCATTGTCTTGAAATGGACCACCACGTATTTTCCTATGGAAAAAGAGGAAAAACTGTATTAATTTCGTTAATAAATTTATTTGGTATGCAGCATGGGGTACCCGAAGACCGACCAGGTCAGCATCCAGCCTAGTAATCTTTCCCACCTTAGAAAGGACAAGCTGCCTTAGTGTCGGCTTCGTGGGGTTAGCCATCGCGGTTGAATTTTGGTACAACGTCGTGACACAGCTGCATATATGCACACTATTTGTTCTTTAGTCGAGAAGATGAGTGTTTGGGAAGAAAAGAGAGTGAGGCCACACCACCACGGGGAAGAATCAGCAGCTCCACCGATTCCTGTTCCTAATGGACTGCACCCGCCAACGCCGCTTGCAACTCTGCTTCCTCTTCCGTCCATCCATGCAGAGCACCAGTCGCTTCTTCCACAAACTCCTATTATCTAAGAATCTCTTTTTTCAACGACTCCATATCCTTCTTTTCATGCGCACTGATTCCACTCTCATCGAAATCGTCCTCCTTTCTCGCCCCGTCAGTACATGCAAGTGGTGGACAAAGTCGGGCTTGCTATGGTTTGAGAAAATGGCAATCGGACCTCTTGGTAAATGTCAAGAGCGCGTGGAACGCCAGAAAGTGTCACAAGAGGGTGTGCGAGAAGCCGACCAAGTACGAATGCATCCTAGCAACATATCAGCGGCAACACCAAGGTATGGTGACGGAACAAACCTCGATTGCTTGGCCACCTCCAGCACCAAAGTGAGGTGGCATCGCGTGACACTAGACAATCACTGAGTACGGATACGATACACCCGCTAAGATGGACGTACCGCATCGCCGACTAATACGACTTTCTTTCGTACCCAGAATGGAAGCGGCTTTACGACGTGTAAAGCCCACTTGGTTGGATTTTCGTATGCCTATATCACACATACTTAGACTGCCTAGGTTTGATCGACATGGAAAGAAATCACCTTCAAAATAGCTCTCGCATCAGGTTCAAAGTCGTCATAATGCCCGATAATCTCGTCAGAAGTTGCATTGGACACCCAGCACTCTTCATAAGGTATGTTGATCAAACTTGGTTCGTAAACGGATGCAGCAACGTTGACGAGAGTTCCATTCACAATTGGATAGGTGACAAGATACTTCAGACGGAGTATGTATGAGTCAACTTAAGAAATATCCTAAGACCAAATATGCTTACCCTACCCCTTCCGGTATACTGCATACGATGGGTGTGTGAGACGAAAAGCCATGCACCGGGTGAATTGACTACTTACGCCATGAGTTTTAACGATTGATTCCCTGGACTTTCCTTTCGTAGAACTTCCGCAGGGAGGAGGCAGCAATATATTATGTGCCCTGAGAAGGTTGGGTCAATGAATGATTTAAGGTCCGTCCCTTTCTCGTTGGATGCCAATTCAAACATAATCTTGCGAACGGCTGAGCGAGTTCCATCAGCTCCAACGAGCACGTCGGTAGTTGTGGTGGTCCTGTCTGCGAAGTCGAGTCTGATAGTCGACGTCGAATCTTGTTCCACGTAATTGACGAGCCGTTTTCCGGAATGAAACTTGCTAGATGCTGGGAGATGCTTTTCCAGGATCGTCACCATCTGCTGACGATGCATAGATGAATGCGAACTCACAGCGGTGAATTATGTGGAACCAGTGGTATCCACCGTCACGTATGTCCGATCGCCTCATATTAGGACCTGATGCAATGATTAGATTGAGAAGGATTCAATGGAAGATATCGTCTCGCCATGCTTCGTTCCGTGCTTGTGCGAAAAAATTTGTTCTAATTCGTCGAACAGCCCAAGTTCCATCATAACCTCGTGTTGGAAATCCAAAACGAGCCGAATCGTATGGACTCGATAGTCAGTAGTAGTACAGTCATCCACCAGCATTTGGGCCAGCAAATTTGTGTTGACTCGAATGCGGCAACAATAACAGATAGAACAGATCAGAGGCTGCAGAATCACTAGAGGTTGCAGAGCAGGGAGACGACGGATGCTAGACGCACATTTGTCGGGCCATCACGAAAGTTGCAAAACCATGACATGCGATGACGTGTCACGTGGGTGCGTTCTCACGCAGAAATGATGTCATACGGCGTTATCCGAGTGCGACTGGCCGTACTCGAATAACGATAAGCGCATATCGCACTCTTTTCTAAATTATAAAAAGATATACGCCCTCTCGAGCGAAGACCGACCACTTGAGTGATGACTCGTTGGAGAATCAATGGATCATATATGCTCGTTTTGCAGTCATTAGGCATTGTATACATTGTAGTCGCATAGAATAACATATTATATGCACGTATAGGCACTACCTAGGATAGACGTGAACATCAATGCGCGGCTGCTACAAAGCACCATATCCCTCCTTGACAAGAACTCGATCGTCAAGTTCTTCACCCTCGTCCAGAGGCCCTTGCGTGACAGACTAATGAAATCTTACGGCGCTGGAGTGGGAATTTTGTCATCAGAAGACTCATCTTGCTGTCCCGCGAGTGACTCGGGGGCACGTGCCTAGTGTGGTGTGAGGCAAACCCAACATCGCAAACATACAAATACGTACGTGAAACGGACCATAAGAGTTAGGAAGGATACAACCGAGATCATGAATAGCAATATCCCCATTCTTGTGACCAGCCGCGAGATAGCTACTATCTGGAGGGACTGCAATTGACCATGCAACTCTGTCTGCCTCCATGGGGGTGCCAATAAGAGTCAGAGTGGACGTGTCTATGAAATGGAATGCACCAGTAACGACAAACTTGCCATTGGGTGCCAGGAAAAGCGATGTGACAGGTTGATCACAGGTAAAAGTCTGCATTTGGGACCCAGTGGACACGTTAAAGGACTCGACCATTTCTCCTGATACTGCAAAGATTTGCTGCCAAGCTTCCGGAGACCATGCTAGTGAGGGAGTGATTGAGCTACAATCTGACGTGGTAGCGTTGATGTTAACGAGCTCTTCGCCACTTTGACTGTCAAGGACCTGGATTGGGCCAGCGTAGGTTGCAATTTGTCAGCCATTCAGGGAGAATTGGATTCCAGTGACAGAGTTGTTATTGCGGAGTGGACCAATTTTTTTCTCGCCTGTTGCGATATCCCAGATGTTTGCAGCATAATGATGTTCAGAGCTCGCACTCCCCGTGGCCAATCGCGTCGAATCAGGAGAGAAGTCCACTGAAACCACCCAATCGCTATCCACCTTGAACAACATTTCTTGCATCTCTCTGTCCCAAACCATCGCTCCCTTGTTTGTCCCACAGATAACTCGTTTGCCATCTCGAGACACAAAAATGGCCATCACCCACATTTCGGTTCGTCTGCACACTTCTTCGACTTCTTTCCCTTGTATCCGCCACATTCGAGCACCGTCGTTACCTCCGCTCAAAAGATGCAGTCCGTCAGGGTGGAATACGATGGCATACACCGTGTCAGAGTGAACTTTGTCAACCACTATCGTATGGTCTTGCTAAACTGTCAACTCGGGCGACAGGCGACGAAAAACAACCAACTTCTACGCACCCACTTTTTTTGTTGACGACATTTTCGCCACCGAGTGTGCAACTGTCGATTTCCGCGCGTCCGAGTCGAGGATGTAGCCTTCAAGTGGGTTTCGGTTCTAGGATACGCATGTTGGCATCTCGTGGCCCTGGCGCTTACAATATGTAATCCTTACCCAGATTCAGATACGACCTTGTCCCGACCAGGCGGCGGCAATCCCATTTCGCACAAGTGCCTTCGATTCCCGAACCATCTATGCTAGCCACGCCATGAATGCTTTGTGAGTTTAGGTTCATTGCGATCGCAGATGCTTCTATACATGGGTATTTGGTGGTTCGACCCAAGCATGGTGCGGAGCCCTTTCATCGAGCATCCACAGTGTTCTCTTCTTTACTCCTAAGCTACTATATAGAAACCAGTATTTCGGCTTTCGCGGACCCCTCAGTTAAAGTTCGGTCGGTGTTCGGGAAATCCACACCTTATCGAATTGTTGGCGTGGTCGCTGCGCGATCATGTCTATGACCGCAACGCCGAGTTTTGAAAAGGCGGAGGATTTACGTGGCGGTGCGTATCCACGGCTTCGGCTGGCATGATCCTAACGTGGCGCGATGGAACGATAGGATCCAAGTGATTGAGAGTCTGGATTGGATGGTGAGGATCTCTTCCCTTCTACGAATACCTCTTTATGCTTTGAATTTGCATCCGCTCGGATGGTATTGCTGTGTGCTTGACTTTGTGAATCATGAACTTGTACTTTCCGCAAGCATCCAATATATTGTGATTGGGTGCAACTCGAAGGTGAACAAAAGTCAACCCAAAATGATTGTCAGTGTTATCTGAAAGAAGCTACCCATCATCACAATGCTTGGTCCCATATGAATTCATGGGAGCCGTGGGGGGTACGAGGATGCAGAGAGATGCATCAACCCGGTGTGTACCCACGCACATCACCCACGACGCAGGGCGCGGAGGTCCGGGGGAATGTCTCAATGAGCTCCGTCTATACAGAGACTGGCTCTCCTTATACAAAACATCCACGCTGGAAATGAGAGCAAGAGCATGGCGTTGCCTGATCCAGGCTGGCGGTAGTCTGTGCGTGAGCCAACGATGCGTGAGGACGAAGTTGGTCAACTGGCAGTTGGCTCATTGGTGGATTTCTAACCGACGGTGTTGCTTCTGGTAGCTGACTAGCTGACGGAGGCTCGTTTCTGGTGGCCCATCACCACTGATTGAGACGATTCGTTTACTGTGTGCCCAACAGGATAGGAGCCCTCATGACGAGATTCCATCCGAAGAAAAAATTCACACGATTAGGTCTCTTTGGAGGCACATCACATCGTTGTCTACGATGCGGGGTCAACCATCCAAGCCGCGACGTTTTGGATGGGTCGCACTATAACATCTACGTAATAGGCTACGGCACGGATCTAGAAGATGATCTTTACAGAAAACACCGCTCGCTTCAATGGTTCGTCAATCATGTTATACCCATTCACCTGCCAGGAAGCAGTACTCACTCGCTGCAGGATACCTACGGCCATTGTCGTGTGTCCTTGTTGCAAAACGTTGATGTCATCCATGGCTAACGTGGACGGGTAACGTCCTGTGAAAACGTGCGCTTTATCCTTTCTTGTTGTGCGAGGATCGAAGCGCGTCCCCGGGCTACCGATCCGGCCCGAGCGGTCTAGCGTTTTCCGACGATCATGTGTACAGTACGTTTGTCATCGTTACTCGGCCTAAATCGAGTCGGTGGGGCCATGATCAATTTCGGAGTGGCATGCGGGGTAGCGTTCGACAGTTCGGTCTTTCGGTGCGTGCCGTCTGCTTTGGGGTCGGTCAAGTGAGTTATCTACATGTCCTCCAGAATAACCTACGATTGGGTGCCCAGGCGCACAATCCATCAAGTCGTCGGCGTGACCATGATCGCAACACTGAATTTCGGAATATGCGGTAGAGCCCAGAATGGCTTGATCCTACGGTGTGTCCGTCTGTTGTGGGGCTGATGATCGATAAGGCACAGAATCCGTTCAAGTGTTGTTCAGACTACGCTCCAAGGTCATACCGACCTGCGGTCGAAAGAAACTGAAGCTTTACGAGACGTTAGGCCCGAGATCCTGGAATCGATAAAGTCAAGTCCCTACGTCTACACACATGTCATATGTCGTGAGGGCATATGAAACACGCAAACGAGATCGTACGTCACACATAAGAACCCTATACCTTTAGCTTACAGCGATTGCACGTCATCATCACCTGAATCTCAATGGGTCCCATCACCAACATCTCGCTGGATACACAACATCCATTTAGGCAGCGTGAACGACACGGTAGCATCGCCTGACTTCGGTTCATGCTGATCTACTCGTGAGCCGATCGATGCAGGCAAAAGGCAAGTGTGCGCACCTCTAGACGTACTCTTCCGGTCGGTGATTGTCCTGTCGGAGGCTGATTCATCGACGGTTGACCCACTGATAGCTTTGCGGTCGGCGGTTGACTAACTGACGGAGGGCTTGTCACTGGCGGTTGATCGGCTGTTGGTCGAGACGATTCGTTTTCTCCCTTTGCCTAACAGGACATGAACTCTTACGATGATGCGTCATTCCAGAAGAAAAAACCTACAGGGAGCGATTCCTCTGGAGCCGCAGTACGCCGTCGTCGACGCGGGGATCCGAACGGCAACCATTCGAGCCAAGACGCATCAGATGGATCGAGCTGTAATGTATATAAGTCGCTATATGAACCGAGAAACGATTGTTACGGACAATAGGTTTCGCAACCGCTCGCTATGATGGTTCGTCAGTCCTCCCACACGCATATCTGGAAGTAGTACTCACTCGTTGACGGCGACCTGGAGCCATTATCGACTGTTTTGGTTGGGCAAGGTTTTCTATTGCCAACGATTGGGATGCAGGATACGGACACGATTCTCTAGGAAGTGGAGCGACGTCTTGCGAAACGGGACCTTTGTTGATTTTCTTGAGTGGTCTTTGTAGCCAGCCTCGGAGCGCTGTACGTGGCTTGGCAGTATCAACGCATTCATCTGGTAGCGCCAGGCTTGCCGGTAGGGCATCCAACAACTGTGACGCGGGATGGGCGGGGCTGACGGATGATACGTCGTTTTCAGGACTACGGACGGACGAGTCCAGGGAAGGTGCCTACGGCTGTGTTAATAGAGAAGCATCGGGCAGAGGGACCACAAACATCATCGTAGTTGAACTGATCAGCTGGTGCACTTGACGGAACTTCGACCTGTACCAACATGAAAACAAGCTTGGAGGAACGGAGCGAACTCGTACGTCGATAAGGTCAACACCCCCGTCTTCGTTACATGCTGAGGACCTCGGAGGATCAGGTCGTTGACCGAGGTCATCACCAGGCTGATCGTTAGTGTGACACGGGGAACGCACAAAATAATTCATCGAATGCTTACACGGAAGGGACCATAAGCGTCGGGAAGGATGTCACCAAGGTTATAGATGGCCACGCTCCCCCCGTATTGTCCAGTTGCAAGATAGTTGCTGTCTGGGGATATGGCAACCAACCGCACACTTTGGTCGAAGTCGGCGTAGGTCTCGATCTCGGTGAGCGAAGACGCATCTAGGAATTGACACCAGTTGGTAGCAATAAATTTGCCATTGGCCGCAAGAGCAATCGAGATAGGGCTTTGTTCGAAAGTCAGCGATTCCGCAAGCTGGGATCCGGTTGACGGATCAAAAGACTTGATGTTCTTGTCTTTGGACGTTGCAAGGAGTCGTTTTCCATCGCGCGACCATATGAGCGGGGTGGTTACGGAGACATCATGCACAACAGTGTCAATCGTGACGAGCTCGTCGCCGGTATGACAATCGAAGACTCGAATTGGGCCGTTGAAGGTGGCAGTTGCGATCTGCTGGCCGTTCGAAGAGAATTGTAATCCTGTGACGGTGCCGTCGTGCTGTAGTGGCCCAAGACGTCTTTGGCCAGTTGCGATACCCCAGATACTCGCGTAATTTCGCGCTCCCGTGGCGAACTGAGTGGAATCAGGAGAAATGTCTACTGAAACCACCCGGTCGCTCTCCACCTCGATTAATTTCTCTTGCATCTGCCCGTCCCAAACTGTCGCACCCTCGGTTGTCCCACAGACGACGCACTTGCCATCTAGAGACACCGAAATGGCCCTTACTTCTATTTCGGTTCGTCTGCAGATTTCTTGGGTTCCTTCTCCGTCTTGTACCCGCCATATCCGAGCTCCGTCGTCACCTCCGCTCAAAAGATGACGTCCGTCGGGATGGAATACGATGGCATACACTGTGTCAGAGTGAGCTTTTTCGCGCATGATTGTATGGTCTTGCTGAATCGTTAGCACAGGCGGTAGGGAACAGCCAACTACTACGCACCCATCTTTTTCATTCTCCTCAAAGGCGCGCAATTGCCAATTTCCAAATTTTCGCGCGTCCGGTAAGTCGAGGATATGGGCTTTCGAGTTTTCAAGACGGTTTTGGCCTTGGGTTGTGGGCGTTCGCAAGTTGGCGCTTTGTAGCGTAATTTTTACTCGGGCCCCAATACATACGTATTACCTCGCCCCTGATTCCCTGTCGACAACCTTTAGAGACATACAACGCCCGTGCCCTGGAACCGTTCCTCGTCCTCTTGCATCACCCAAGCTAACCTACCTTGCATACTCAGTGAATTCAGGTTCACTTCGATAAGCATTTTATGTGTGTATCCACAGGAGTGCAAGGGTACTATCCGTACGCGGTATGTTGAGCCCTTTCGTCAAATATCCATCGTATTCTAACGTTTCCTCCAAGGTACTATACATGAACTGCATATTTTGGTTTTCAAGATGACATCAAAACCTCGAAGCGCTTCCAAGTGTAGTCTTTTCGATGGTTGAATCGTCACCGATATAACCCGCATTGAGGTACCCGGCTCAAGCGCTCGCACCTCATCGAGCCGTCGGCGTGGTTGCTAGTCGTGTCCATGACGCTGGACTTTGGAAATGTGATGGATGAGCATAGGGAAGCGGTTGTGCCCAAAGTGGCGTCTGACAAATTGGTCTTTCAGTTCGTGTCTGCACCTTTATGTAGGTGACACGTGACATGATGGAACGATAGGGCCATCCAAGTTGTCGGTTCCTGGTGCAGGTGCACGATATAATACGGAATCTAGGTTGGACCCGTTTTTTACAGAAAAACCCCCTTGTTTTCCTTTACACGGTGCATGTGCCGTCTGTTCGAATGGTATTGATTTCTTCGGGGAGCATCCCCTGTGTTTGCATATCGGACAGGTTCAGCTAATGCTTGTGTTGGAGATCGAAGGAAGCGGTCATACGGAACATCGATGGTCGATCAACTGCTGGTCGCGACGACTTATTTGGTTTTCGTGCCTGACAGACATGGACTTTCCCGACGAGGTTACCATCTCGGAGAAGAACTCACAGAACGGGATTTCTTTGGAAATGCATGATGTCGTCGTTGACGCGGTGTACCGAACGGAAACCATTCGAGCCAGGAAACACCTCGGATGGGTTGCGCTGCGACGTCTATCAAGAAAGCAAGTTCATGCACGAATTCGAGAAATGAACGCCACGGACAATGATTTTCGCAACCGCCCGCTATGACGACTCCGTCAGCCACGTTTGTCTTTCAGGAAGTAGTACCCGCTCGCTGACGAGGGCGTGGAGCCGTCGTCTATCGGTCCAGCCACGAAACATTTTCCGTTGCCGATGGTCGGGAAGTGGGATGAGTATTTGTCGGTAGATGTGACCCGAGGGGATGACCTTGCAAGTCCTTTATTATTCTTCTCAAACGTCCTTTGTAGCTGTTTTCGGGGCGTCGAAACTCCCTGTCGCGACTCAACGTTCTCCACCAGCGGAACCTCTCGGGAGGGTTCATTGGTAGGGCATCGGAATAAGGCGAGTAGTGAGCATCGCTCTCGGGCCCATAGACAGACGATTACGGAGACGATGCTTATAGCCTTGTCGATATGAGAGCAGAACAGAGAACAGAGAATCACGAACGTCGTCATGGTTGAAACGGGTAGCGGGTGAGCTCGATGGGACTTTGGTGGCGACTCGTCCACCATTCGGAGAGAATTGGATTCCAGAAACGGTCCTCCTCGTGTTTGAGCGGGCCGATCAGTCCCTTCCCACTCACGATATCCCATGTACTCGCGACATAGTCTGCTCCAACGACGAACCGCTTCGAATCGGGAGAAAAGTTGACCGAAAGCGCGTTTTTGCATTTCCCCATCGAAAGAGAACCTTTCTCGCAGCTCCCGATCTCATATGCTTGCGCCCGCTTCATACCTGCCCACTATTCACCAGCCGTCCTTGCCGAAACCTGCGTTCGTCAACGCTCCCGCATGCCTGTTGAGTCCTCTGTCGTCGGCGATTCGCCCTGAACTGTTAGCACGTCTTGACAATCTTTCCCCGCAAGCGACAACGCACTGATCATCGTAGACGACATTTCGTCGCTCTTGGGCTCGAATGTTGAGGATCGTTGACTCGTTGACGTACGAGCATGATTCGTAACCCCGTGGCGGGTGACTCGTTTTATCCGGCTCTCCGGTTACCCCATACGGGCAGCTCCGCAGCCGTGACCCCGATATCGACGACGACGGCCATACCTCGATGCCCGAAGTTCCTCCATTGTTTACCACCAAACCATAAATTCGCTCAACCAGAGGAATTCTAGTGGTGTGGGCTCGGGACCACGCGCGGAGCATCTCATGACAATCATGCCGAGTCGAAAGATCCCATATAAGCGTCTCTGCTTCGGGCAGGCGTAAATTTGAAGTAACACAAAGCTACATAAAAGCCAAACTGAGGTGGTTATTCGCGATCGAAAGAAACTATAACAGATACTATTGCGGCTTAATATCCGATGGTCTCGGTATCTACACAGCGAACATGTACGATGTGTTGTGGAGGCGTGTATGTATGAGACATGCAAACGAGATGTAGTCCAGGTGCATCAGCGTCGCCCACCAGGGACTACGAGGGAATCCTATACATTCAGCTGTGAGCGATTGGACATTCATCGAGCGATAAGGGTTGCTTGAATCTCAATGCGTCCCATCGCTGGTACCTCGGCGGATACACAACATCCATGTAGGCAGCGTGAACGACACGGTGGCATTGCTCGATCCCGGCTGATGCTGATCCACCCTTGAGCCAGGCGACGCAAGCAAACGGAAAGTACACGCACCTCCAAACGTACCCTTCCTGCGAATTGTTCCATTGTCATCGACGATTGACTCACTGGTGGTTTCGCTGCCGGCGGTTGATCATCTACCGGAGGACCCGTAGTCGGCGGTTTGTCAGCTGCTGGTTGCGACGATTTGTCTGCTTTTTGTGCCTGCAAGACATGAGTTCTCATGCCAATACAATCATCTCTGAGAAAAACCCACAGGGCGAGATTCTTTTGGAGGCGCAGCATGTCGTCGTCCACTACGATGCGGGGTACCGAATGGCAACCATTCGAGCCATGACACCTCGGACGGACGGCGCTGTAGCACATGATAAATTTTTGCACGAATCGAGAAAAACAATCGTGACGAACAATGGTCTTCGCGACCACTCGCTGTGAGAGTTCGTCAGTCACGCTACACTCCTTCGAAAGAGTACTCACTCGCTGACGAATACCTGGCGCCATTGTTGACTCGCCTTGCTGGGTAACGTTTTCTACCGTCGACGACCGGAAAGTGGTCATTGGATGTGGTTCTCCAAGTGGTTGACCGACGTCCTCTGAAACGAGTTCTTTATTACTGTTCTTGAACGGCCTTTTTAGCCACCCTCGGAGCGTCGAAATGCCTGGACGCCAACGCAACTTGACATGCTCATCTGGCGGCAACTCTGAGGGAGGCAGGGTACCGGACACATGCGTTACGGGAAGGGACGGGCCGGATAGTATGTCGTTCTCAGAGTCATGAACAGACGGTTCCGGAGACGGTGCCTATAAGCCACGTCGAACACAGAAGTAAAATGAGGACGGATAAATTACGCACATCATCATAGTTGAACTGAGCGTCGGGTGCGCTCGACGGAACTACATCCTGCACAGACACGTAAAAGGGCTAACTGATGGAACGGAACGAACTCGTACGTCGAGAATGTTAGCATCCCCATCTTTGTTGTGGATTTTGGACTTGGAAGAACTAGTTTGCTCAAGCTCTTTTCCAGGCACCTAGCATAGTGTGAGGGAGGGAATCATACACAGTAATTTGTCGAACATTTACATGAAAGGGACCATAAGTGTCTGGAAGGATGTCACCAAGGTTATAGATGGCTATGTCTCCGTTCCCTTGTCCAGTCGCAAGGTAGCTGCTGTCCGGAGATATAGCAACCGACCGCACGTCTCGACCCAAGCCCGACCAAATTTCTGTAAGCGCGGTCGTGTCCAATAATTTAAGGTGCTGGTTAGTAGCGATAAACTTGCCGTTGGCTGCAAGAGCGATCGAGAAGGGCGATTCAAGAGTCTGTGATTCTGCAAGCTGGGATCTGGGATCTGGTGGAGGGATCGAAAGACTTGATTTTTTTGTCACTGGAAACCGCCAGGAGTTGATTTCCATCGCAGGACCATGCGAGCGGTGTGGCTGCAGCAACACTGGCCATGGTAGCGTCAATCTTGACGAGCTCGTCCCCGCTTCAACTGTCAAAAACTCGGATTGGACCACTGTAGGTGGACGTTGCGATTTGTCGGCCATTCGGAGAGAATTGGATTCCGGTGACAGTATAATCATGGCGGAGTGGACCGATTTGTTGCTCGCCTGTTGCAATATCCCATATGCTAGCATCGTGGTTGGTAGTTCCCGTGGCAAACAGCTGTTAGGAGATCCTGATCCGAGCGTGAGACTGCGTCGAGAAGATGAATTACGACCTAAGCCGTAGCGCGGACGTGATAAAATACAAAGAGGACGAACTAGAAAAAGGGAAAGACTAAGTTGGGCAT
>JBBPMM010000714.1:0-14605 GCA_038090335.1 Solioccasus polychromus
AATTAATTGATGATCGGTGACCCCCGGATCAAAATTCAAACTTATACTGTACAGTTTCACATTATTCTCGAGGGTCACTCGCCCCCTAAGTAAAACCTCGGTTGCCAGTGCAACTCGAGTGAGGCTCAGCATGTCGTACACAGAGAGATTCCGCACAGAACCAGAATTTGAGCCCAAATCTCTTCTATCGAGGGAAACCTTACATTTTCTGACTGGGTCAATCCACCGTATTGAACTGCTGATGATCAAGTCGCGTCTTCTCGTATCGGCGTAGAGGTCCAAATACTTGGGGACTTGTGATTTATATACTCGACACGAAGATTGTACATACAGTGACAATGGACTATCGTATGGATATTGCACACGTATACATGGGTGAAATGGTGTTCGTCAGTGTCCAACTGGATCCATATTCGCAATGCTCCAAAGCAGGAAAAAAAAAAGAGAGGAATATTACCAAAGTACAGCGTTCCTCGAACAGGAGTGTCCTTTTACTGAAATTTTCCTTTCGTTAATCGTCGAAGTCGTCCATGTCCAGACCGACGCTGCCGAGATTCACCGCCTGCACCGCCATGTCCATGTCTACATCGACGTCCATATCGACGTCAACACAACTCGCGCCGTCCTGGCTCTTGGGGTCCGAGCCCGGCGTGCCAGCGCCAAACTCATCCCCTTCGGCGTCCAAAAAGTCCAGACACGTTGTCAGGCACCCCCACCACCTCAGCGGTACAGCACCGCCCACATCCACACCCGCAATCTTGCGCTCCCACGAAAACCGCTCCGACGCGTGCCTGACAAACACGCGGCCCTTGTGTGCCGGGTTCGGGCACGTTCCCAGTCCCGAGCCGGAGCCAGACCCGCCTCCAGACACAGAAGACGGACACGAATCCTCGAGTGCCGTGGCATCCATCGAGAACCGTTTACGGGGTCGAAGGACGCCTGGGACGGTATCCATCAGAGTACGGCGGACGTTGGGCGGGACTGACCACTGGTCGGAGAGAGGGAGGTCGTAGTAGTCTGCGAGGATGGTGTTTGTCGGATTTATTTCAGAAGGTGCGAGCAAGAGGCGAAGGATGAGCTCCGTGAGGGGTGGGACGCGTGCAAGAGTTAGCGTGATGGGAGAGAGAATGGGCTTGGTGGGGCCGAGCAGGGTCTCTTTACGCAGTGTGTGAAGTTGTGTGAGGGAGCGACGCGAGTGAAGCGGGGAATGCGGTAGATCGGGGTTGGAGGACTGGGAAGGCTCTGGAAGAAACGGATTGGGGTTGACCAAGAGCTTCTCGATCCTCATATCACGCATCTGCCATGGCAAGAACTTGAGCCTGTTGTTCGAGATATTTGCTTCGTGCAGGTTTGTTAGGCGGCAGATATCCGGAGGTATGAGAGTAAGCTTGTGCCCCCCTTGAAGAGGTCGCACATCAGATGAAGACTATGCAGAGTCACGAAAAAAATGCATCGACATACGAAGACTGAGCACGGTGAGATTCTTTACTGAGAAGAGCTCGGAAGGAAGCGAGGTGATCTTGTTACTCATGAGATATAGCTTGAGGACATGTCTTTCCTTGCCAGAATCCTTGATTGACTGTGTCCGCTGGAAGGAACGCGTACGCGTGGACTCTATGGGGGGTTCAGTCCTGATGCGTGCCAAGGCCCTCCCAGGGAAGAGAGTCTGTTCAGATGACTGGGAGGTGTTGAAAAACCCATTGAGATCACCGATGGAAGCAGGGATATACTTAAGCTGAAGATTGCTGTTCAAGTATAATGAACGAACAGGACACAAACTGAGAAGAGTCGTACCTGAGATCAATTTGTCCGATACCAGTGTCAACAGGCTTTCTAAGCGCGTCGTCCCGGATGCGTTCTTCGCGATCTATGGATCTTGATGTGCGATGTGGTGGAGGGCTTGCACCCGGAGAGCCACTATCCATATAGTCGTCTTCTTTCCAGGAACGCGAGGCAACGACTGCGCGGCTTAGCAGACCTAGGGAACGCGCGCCAAATGTTCCAGGAGGGGTACATGGCGGTTTTTCCGTCTTCTTCCGTAGCTTGGGAGTCGTTTGATGGCTTTGGTAGACGCTGCGAATGGGTGCGCGAAGGGCGTGCTCGTTGAACGAGGAGAATCAAGGGAATATGGAACGAGGGAGGGACTGGATGGGGAAGACGAGTCGACAGGCCCGAAGATGGGCGTGGACGATGGTATTGCATCCACGGATGAGGGAGATGACGAGCAATGCGTTTTGTTGATTCGGGTCGTGTGACTTTATTTCCTCGACTCCGTGACCTTTACTCGGGCTGCGTGTTCGAACAAGTGTGGACGCTCGAGGTTTACTACTTCTGGACGACTGCGTACTGGCATGCCCGGGTCAAAGAGGATTCGTCCATTTCTATAGAATCCGGCTCGAACACCGTCGAGTTACATCCTGCCGCCTTTTTCATGTCGGTTTTGCCCCCACCTCTGCGTGACCGTCCTATCGGTTGGATCCCAATGCGCTACGTCGTTGCTACCGTCTCTCCCGTTGCTCTGGCAGTTGTCGCCAATAACCTCGGAGTAGTTATGGTCAACGACCAGATTTCTAATACCGTCACCCGAGATATGGCTAATCCTATGGACGAAGTTACGGGAGCTATCCATGCCAGGGCACCCATATTTGATTCCAGTGGAAAGGAATTTCTTCTCCCTTGTTGTAATTTTCAACAACCTGATAACCGAGATTCAGCCATACGTGTATGAAATAGGTATGTTTATCGTTTCGTCCCACCACAGGGTCCATCCTCGACAACGCCCTCATATCCGTGAATGCATCTTTTATCGCGGTCATCTCTCAGGTCCAAGCACTCGCCGGGCAGAACGCTAGTCTCGTCTTGGTTTCGGTCCATGGCCTGAGTAAATCACCTCTGACCAAGTCTTCAGATGCTCTCAAATATGCTGTTCCTGTGCGTTCATGTCTTTTCTCTCTCTGGGAAGAAACCCGACCTTGTCTGCAGTCGATCTTGAAAGCGATTGGGTCTATTCTTCACGAGACTGAGCTATCAGTGCTCACAGATGTCGTTGACGCTGTCGCGTCTCTCTTGGAGAACATGCTTGATGATGTTGGCAACTCATCCTCGCTATCAAGGACGCCACTCGTTCTCTCATCTGAGATGTGGACAATCGTTGATACTGTGGATTAGCAGTTTTATCCAGTCACATTCGTACCTAGTGAGAGCTGTCACTGTCAGTTGTCGTGGTAATGAAGTAGATCATTTACTAGTTTCTAACAACATCGGTAGGTGTACTATATTGTTTATCTCAATCATTCTTACTACTTGCTGAACACACCATACATGCTTTCGCTCGTATGACTTTAGGACCACCAAGACGATTTCTATTCCGGATCACCCGCAGACGGCATAGGGACGATGGTCACCTCTGCATGCCTAGACGTCCGCAGGCCCGTTCGGACGATCCTTAGCCTCGATTTGCAATTTGGATCTGGGCGGGCGATCTCGGCGTCCGTCGTCATCCAATCGTTTGGATGCGTCACGCGCTGCTCGGCGGCCAGCAACGAAAGGACAGCGCCTGAACCCGCTTTTAGTGCGCTTCAGCGAACAAACATTCTCGCTCACCGAGAGAGTATATAGTCATATCATCCAAGAACCTCGGTCGAAGACAATACACTCCGACCGTCGACCGAAGCAAAGACAACACTGGCAGGCTGTCCGGCGAGCGCTTGGACCTGAGAATTAGCCTCGGGACAGGACCACTCGTAGCCGCGTAGACGTCGTTCAGGTTTAATTCAGTAACGTTCTCAGGGATGAAATATTCTAAATGAAAAGCTCTCCACTGGAAGTCGGCATGAGGAAATGAAGTCGACATACGAAGTTCGAACAAGTATGGCTGAACACTGGCCACCAGGTCGTTCATGATGACAGGAATCGAGGCCAGAGCCTCTCCACGAGAATCAATAGAACACGTCTTCGTGAGATCAGTCTTATCGTGGGTGTGATCGATAGTATCAGAGACCTGGCCGGGGGGTAGCACTAGCGGCGATGGCCAAACCAGCAGCGATGAGAGCAGTGATGAAGGAGCGCATCGTGATCCAGCCGAGGAAAGGAGAAATCACACACGAGTGATAGAAAGAACGCACATAACACGGCAGCTTTTATAGACCATCCGATATTGGTGTTAAACTCGAAGGGGACATATCGAACTGAAAGGTTACTCTTGGAAAGATCGTATGTGCCGCTCGAGAAGCCGGCGACTAGTATTAGTTTATCTGAAATGGCAGGTTGAATGCACCACAAATTTTTCATGGTCCGACAAAGTAGAAGGCGCCGCCCCGCTTGACATATGTCAAAACGATGACTCTACGAGAGAATTTCTCAAAAGTCTCGCATCTCGCATCTTACGAATCGGGCTGACCAAAGCCAATATAAATCGAGATACAACGCGACCCGCCTTGACCCTTGTGATGCTTTTGAGGGGGAGGAAGCGAGCTTTTGAGGGGGTGTCACTGAAGATTACTGATGGGCTGAGAACAGCGTTGACGGTCGAGGGTACCTCTATCATCTCACCGGGGACCAACACTTGAATGACTGCCATCGACACCTGCAAAACCAACATACGGGCGATTATGAGGAATACTATCAAATTCGTAAGTTGTTTTCGGGGGCATGCGCACACGACGCTCATTCACAGATTTTTTTTCTCCGTTTCCAACAGCCTGCTCCACGACGGCATCAGTCGCGGTCTCGTTTGGTGGTAACAACTGGACGATAAGTACAACCGATCTCATCTTCACGTCGCTCAGCTCGAGCGAGTGTATCAGCTCGTCTTTCGACCTGAGTACGACAACCACGTCGAGCTCGACGCCATCTTGGATCATTGGGGACGCGTTCCTGGTACGTTTTTTTTTGGCCTTCTCTCTTTTGGTATTGACCGACGACGTCGATACAGAAAAACGTGTATTCGATGTCCCGGTATAACCCGTCCTCGATCGGCTTTGCAGCGCTCTCAGAAGATGCCATCGCCGAGAACGGCGCGAGCGGTGCCGTTCCCAGCGCGACCATCGGCAGCGTCTCCACGTCAGTCCCTAGCTTGGACAGTAGTAGTGCTGCACCCCGGGTTCAACTCGGGCGTGGCGTCGTGCTAGGAGTAGCCGCGACGATGGCGTGGTTGTTCATGTGATTTTCTTTAAGATACCTTTCTCGATGATTCCGCACGGGACACTCGTGGTGCTCTTGACATCATATTTAATTAATTTTTTTTAGCGATGAACTATCGTGTCGAGGTGCGAGGAGCTTGTAATGCCCTATTATCATGGTTTGGGAGTTACCATTGCGGAGCATTCACATGTAGCCTACACATCTTATTTCACGACGGGGACAATGACACTTATGATACATACGACGTCGTCGTTTATCTATCTCGCAATTTGCGTCGTCTCCCTATTCCGGCGTCCTGAAGTTCTATTCTCGGGGTCATTTCAATTTAGTTCCACAGGTTAGTGAACGGCCGCGTTCCAGCCAAATATCGACTGATCACGGGTGTCAGTTACACATAGTAAGGGCTACTTTCACAAGTGTCATCGCACCTCTTTCTAATATCCTCGGGTAAACACGTTCCTTCCACGCCGGGAGTCGGAGCTAGGTCGAGCCTCGCGTCTTGGTCTACTTGCCGTACTTGCCGTACAGAGACTGCGCACCGACACAGGAAGATTCCCCCTCGTTCCTTCTACCATCTCCCCTTGACTTCCAAGAAAGGACACACGGCCATGCCCCCCAATATATTCAGGTCAATCGCTCGTCTTCAGTTCTAATACGTTCAAGAGTGACCGACGGAACTTGATTAGATTTCGTGGTCACCCTGTGGTCGACCTCACAGAGCAAATTGATCGAGACTCTGCCACTCTCGTTGCCGCCGGTGCATTCGGTGATGTATACAAGTGCAGATGTAGTACAGACACCTCCTTGGTACGAAGTTCTGGCATTTGCGCATAGTACATCCCATTCAAGCCATGATAGGTGGCAGTAAAGACGCTGAAATACTATGAGCTCGAAGATCAGAGAGCAAAGGAAAGGCAATTGGGGAAATTGAACAAGGTTGGTCTTGCGTTGGTCCCGCTGCCACGGTCGTTCATGTCATGGGAGGTAGATTCTTCGACGGGAGCTCGGTTTTTTGAAGAGAACCGAGCATAAAAATATCGTTCCGTTTCTTGGAGTGGTGCAAGGTTTCGGAAAACTCGACGCGGTGGTGTCTCCTTGGATGTCAAATGGTACCTTGCATCACTTTCTCAAGACCAAGGGCCAGATGCTCACGATGAATGAACGACTACAACTGGTAAGACGCACAACCGCCGGTTAGACATGAATGCACTGACCGTCCGCAGTTGCTTGGGATTGCAACTGGTTTGGAATACTGTATGTTGTCATGAAATTTCGACCCCCTCCTCAATGTACTGATTCCCGGTGTAGTACACTCGATTCGAGTGCTTCACGCTGACTTGCACAGCGTAAGTTGGTACCAGATAATTGTCTCAGGTCGAAATTCATTCTGGACTGCACAGAACAATGTGTTGATCGACGAGGACTACAATCCGCGTATATGCGATTTCGGACTCGCCTCTACGATTGGTAAAATTCGCCCTGGTCTATCATACCTGCAACACCTATCGAGCACCGATAACGCAGGAGCAGTCAGGTGGGCGGCACCAGAACGACTGTCGGGGTGGAAACCCCACTCGTCAGGGGATATATACTCGTTTGGGTGCATTATGTTTGAGGTGACAGTCAGCGTTTGCGACCTGTCGGTGGACTGACATTTATTGCAGGTGTTGTGTGGGGAGGTGCCGTGGAAGGAAATGACAGAGTACGAGGTGATTGCAATGAAGCTCGTGGCACACAAGCTGCCTATTCGTCCCATTTACAATGATGATCTCGGAGATGCACATTGGAAACTGATGGAGAGGTGCTGGGTTGACCCTCAGCGGCGTCCAACGGCGCGGGTCGTGGTCGTGGCGGTGGGAGCGATTACATCCTTAGATAATACCAGTGTGAAACGCGGAGGCCCCCTAATTAGTAATTACCTTTTTTTTTTTTTTCCGTTCACAGCAGACACCATAGGGTTTCCAATGTTTAGCACCGACGTAAACGGTGTCCCGAATGTGAACCACAAATTTAAAATATATCTTACGGTTTGAACACGTACTGAACTTCAAGTATACGCCAACGTACGGTCATGTTCTAAATGTTATGCTCGACTTAAAGCATAGCCGCGGTGCGCACGCGAGCAAAAACTTTAAATATAAGATTCACGTGCGCTGATAAACCAAATTTCAAGTTTAAACCGCAAACGGACGCAGGCAAAGACAAAAAGAATCTAAACATTGGCGCAATTCTATTCGTTGTGGCATTGTTAACTACGCAGTTTACAGTAGCGGGCGGGCGATTGACTTAGCCAACGTCTAAATTTAAAAAATTATTATCCATATTTGGTACTGGTCTTGTCTTAAAGTTTAGATTCTTTTTGTCTTTTCCTGCGTCCGTTTGCGGTCTAAACTTGAAGTTTGATTTATCAGCGCACGTGAATCTTATATTTAAAGTTTTTGCTCACATGCACACCGCAGCTATGTTTCAAGTCGAGCATAACATTTAGAACACAACCGTACGCTGGCATATACTTGGAGTTTTCATGCACATTCAGATGGTCAAGTAAACTTGAAGTTCAGTACATGCTCAAACTGTAAGATATATTCTAAATTTGTGATTCACATTCAGGACGCCGTTTAGGTCGGTGCTAAATATTGGAAACCCCGTGGTGAGATGAACTGGCGGGATGCGCCTTGGATTGGTCACCAGTCTAGATCTCCGGATCAAGATTCAAATTTATCCTTTCCACATTTAATCCTCGAGGACCACTCACCCCCTTAAGTAAAACCTCAGCTGCCAGTGCAACTTGAGTAAGGTTCAGTACGTCGTACACAGAGATTCCACACAGAACCAGAATTTGGGCCCAATTTTCTTCTATCGTGGGAAGCCTTATGTTTTCTGACTGGAATCAATCCATCATACTGAACTGCTTACGACCAAGTCGCGTCTTCTCGTATTGGCGTAGAGTCCCAAATACTTAGGGACTTGTGATTTATATACTCGACACAAAGATTGTACATACGGTGACAATGGACTATCGTATGGATACTCGCTACACGTGTATACATGGGTAAAATGGCGTTCATCGTTAACGTCCAATTGAATCCATGTTCCCAATGTTCCAAGCCAGAAAAAAAAAAGAGAGCAATATTACCAAAGTACAGCGTTCCTTGAACAAGAGCGCCCTTTTGCTGAATTTTTCCTTTCGTCAATCGTCGAAACTAGACCGACGCTGCTGAGATCCACCGCCTGCACTGCCATGTCCATATCTACATCGACGTCCATGTCGACGTCGACACAACTCGCGTCGTTCTGGCTCTTGGGGTCCGTGCTCAGCGTGCCAGCGCCAAACTCATCTCCTTCGGCACTCAAAAAGTCCAGGCACGTTGTCAGACATCCCCACCACCTCAGCGGTACAGCACCGCCCACGTCCACACCCGCAATCTTGCGCTCCCACGAAAACCGCTCTGACGCGTGCTTGACAAACACGCGATCCTTGTGTGCCGGGTTCGGGCACGTTCCCAGTCCCGAGCCGGGGCCAGACCCGCCCCCGGACACAGAAGGCGGACACGAATACTCGAGTGCCGTGGTGTCCATTGAGAACCGTTTTCGGGGTCGAAGGACGCTTAGGACGGCGTTTCTCAGAGTGCGGCGGACGTCGGAAGGGATCGACCACTGATCGGATAGAGGGAAGCCGTAGTAGTCTGCGAGGATGGTGTTCGTCGGATTTATTTCAGAGGGTGCTAGCATGAGGCGAAGGCTGAGCTCCGTGAGGGGTAGGACGCATGCAAGAGTTAGCGCGATGGGAGAGAATGGGCTTGGTAGGGCCGAGTAAGGCCTCTTTACGCAGTGTGTGGAGTCGTGTGAGGGAGCGACGCGAGCGAAGTAGGGAAAGCGACAAATCGATCGGAGGACTGGGAGGACTCTGGAAGAAACGGATTGGGGTTGACCAAGAGCTTCTCGATCCTCATGTCACGCATCTGCCATGGCAAGAACTTGAGCCCGTTGTTCAAGATATTTAGTTCGTGCAAGTTTGCTATGCGGCAGATATCGGGGGATATGAGAGTAAGCCCGTTCCCCCCTTGAAGAGGTCGCACGTCAGATGAAGACTATGCAGAGTCACAAAAAATGTGCATCGACATACGAAGACTGAGCACGGTGAGGTTCTTTACTGAGAAGAGCTCGGAAGGAAGCGAGGTGATCTTGTTACTCATGAGATATAGCTTGAGGACGTGTCTTTCCTTGCCAGAATCCTTGATTGACTGTGTCCGTTGGAAAGAACGCGTACGCGCAGACTCTATGGGAGGTTCAGTCCCGACGCGTGCCAATGCCCTCCCGGGGAAGAGAGTCTGTTCAGATGACTTGGAGGTGTTCAAAAAACCATTGAGATCACCGATAAAAGCAGGGATATGCTTAAGCTGAAGATTGCTGTTCAAATATAATGAACGAACAGGACACAAACTGAGAAGAATCTACCTGAGATCAATTTGTCCAATACCAGTGTCAACGGGCTTTCTAAGCGCGTCATCCCAGATGCGTTCTTCGCGATCTATGTATCTTGATGTGCGATGAGGTGGAGGACTCACGGCTTGGATAGCCACCATCCATGTAGTGGTCTTCATCCCAGGAACGCGAGGCAACGACTGCGCGGCTTAGCAGACCTAGGGAACGCGCGCCAAATGTTCCAGGAGGGGTACATGGCGGTTTTTCCGTCTTCTTCTCGTAGTCTGGGAGTCGTTTGATAGCTTTGGTAGACGCTGCAAATGGGTGCGTGAAAGGCGTGCTCGTTGAGCGAGGAGAATCGAGGGAATATGGAACGAGGGAAGGGCTGGATGGGGGAGACGAGTCGACAGGCCCGAAGATGGGCGAGAATGGTGGTGTTGCATTCACGGACGAGGGAGACGACGAGCAATACATGATGACAGCAGAGCAAAACAAAGTTTGTTGATTCGGGTCGTGTGACTCTATTTCCTCTACTCCATGACCTTTATCCGTGAGACTCGGGCAGCGCGTTCGAACAAGTGTGGATGCTTGAGGTTTACTACTCCTGGACGACCGCATACTAGCAGCCCGGGTCGAAGGGGAATCCGGCTCGGACCCCGTCGAGTTCCATCCTTTTCTATGTCGGTTTTGCCCCCACCTCTGCGTGGCCGTCCCATCGGTTGGATCCTAATGCGCTGCATCATCGCTACCATCTTTCCCGTTTCTCTGGAAATTGCCGCCAATTCTGTTCAGTCCAGTAGTCAATCAGTTATGATCAACGGTCAGATTTCTAACACTGTCACCCGAGATATGGCCAACCCTATGGACGAAGTTACGGGGGCTATCCATGCCAAGGCACCCGTATTTGATTCCTGTGTAAAAGAATCTTTTCTCTCCCTTGCTGTCGTTTCCAAAAACCTGATAACCGAGATTCAGCCATACGTGTATGAGATAGGTATGTTTATCGTTTCGTCCCACAACTGTTTTTTATTCCAGAGCACCTTGCTCCTGAATATGCTACTGAGTCCATCCTCGACAATGCCCTCATATCCGTGAATGCATCTTTTATCGCGGTCATCTCTCAGGTCCAAGCACTCGCCGGGCTTGGTTTTGGCCCACGGCTCGAATGAATCATCTCTGACCGAGTCTTTAGACGCTCTCAAATATGCTATTTCTGTGCGTTCATGCCTTTTCTGTCATTGGGAAGAAATCTGACCTTCTCTGTAGTCGATCTTGAAAGCGATTGAGTCTATTTTTCACCAGACTGAGCTGTCGGTGCTTGCGGATGTCGTTGACGCTGTCGCGTCTCTCTTGGGGAGCATGCTCGATGACGTCCTCGCTATCAAGGACGCTATTCGTTTTCTCACCAGAGGTGTGGACAATCGTTGATACTGTGGATTAGCAGTTCTATCCAGTTACACTCGTACTTAGTATAGCTGTCACTGTCAGTTGGATTGTCGTGGTAATAAAATAGATCATTTACTAGCTTCTAGCAACATCAGTAGGTGTACCATACTATTTATCTCGACCATTCTTGCTACTTGCCGAACACACCATACATGTATGACTTTAGGACCACCAAGACGATTTCTCTTCCGGATCGCTCGCAGATGGTATAGGAACGACGGTCACCTCTGCATGTCTAAACGTCCGCAGCCCCGTTCGGACGATCCTCAACCTCGATCTGCAATTTGGATCTGGGCACGCGATGTCGGCGTCCGTCGTCATCCAATCGTTTGGATGCGTCACGCGCTGCTTGGCCGCCAGCAACGAAAGGACAGCGCCTGGACCCGCTTTCAGTACGTTTCGGCAAACAAACGTTCTCGCTCACCTAGAGAGTAGATGAAAAAACCTTGGTCGGGCGGGAGGTAGAGCATCTCCCCTTGGAGAGTAAAGTAGTCTCCTGACTTTGCGCCGCATAGGATGCGCTCGTTGGGTGGGCAGACGACCTCGACGCGGAGATCATACAGTTGAAAGCTGTCATCCGAGTTGTTATGGGGCATGGTGGAGGTGGAGGTGATCATTCCGGGACGCTCCGGGCCTAATATCTTCTGCAGCGCCTTTGCACCGCACGTTCACCCATCGAGCCACGGCTTGACCGTCACACTGTTCTGCACGTCGCCCAGTACACCGCTGGCCTTACACGGGTGCGACGGGGGCTCGCAATTTGTGCATGCACACCTTCTACCTCATCCCCGCCTTCTCCATACCCTCCATCATCCTGCCATCCCGAGTCTGATACCACTCACGAACTAATCGAACTCATTCTGAAATGTGACTGTCTGATCGCAATCTCCCGGTGTGCTCAGTCCTTGGTCGGAGAGACTTGGAGCTTGAAGCTCGAAGCTTGAACATTGAACGTCCGCCCAGCGCCTGGAAAGTAATCACCTTTTGCACGTATTCAAACGCCTCGATGTGGTCCTCAAGTAGGTCCGCAACAGCCGAGTCCTCCTGAGCCCTGATGCACCGAGCACTGCTCCTCGGCGATGTTCCGTAGCTCTTCCTCTGCCACCTTCTTCCACGTCTTCTGAATCGTCTCGATATGTTCCTTGAGACTCGCAGTCTCCCTCACCGTCGTGACGCCCTGAATCGCTGCTATCTTCGGCGTCCTTTAGCGCTTGACTACAGTGTCGTCCTCGCGGTTGGCTGAACCGGTCACGCTGTGGCGGCCCATTGGTTCTTGGACTGCAATCCAAATGTCAAGTTGCAATCATGGGCAAGGTGATGAATACGAACACTCATCCCTTGATTCAAGCTAAGATCTCGTCCACCTTAGACGAGAGGTGCAAACTTGCAGTCATATCATCCAAGACATTTGAGAGAACCTCCGACCTCGGAGACAGTACTTCGACCGAAGCAAAGACAATACTGGCAAGCTGTCCGGCAAGCGCTTGGACCTGAGAATTAGCCTTGGTGACAGGACCACTCGTAGCCGAGTAGACGTCGTCCAGGTTTGATTCGGTGACGTTCTCAGGGGGTGAAAATATTCTAAATGAAAAGCTCCTCACTGGAAGTTGGCGCGAGGGAACGAAGTCGACACACGAAGTTCGAACAAGCATGGCTGAACACTAGCCATCAGGTCGTTCATGATGACGGGAATCGAGGCCGGAGCCTCTCCATGAGAATCAATGGAGGACGTCTTCGTGAGTATGATCGATAGTATCAGAGGCCTGGCCGGGGAGTAGTACTAGCGGCGATGGCCAGACCAACAGCAATGAAGGAGCGCATCGTGATCCAGCTGATCATGAAGAAAGGAGAAATCACACACGACATACTGAACCGAAAGGTTACTCTTGGAATGATCATATGCGCCGCTCGAGAAGCCGGCGGCTAGTATTAGTTTATCTGAAATGGCAGGTTGAATGTACTACAAAATTTTCGTGGTCAAAGTAAAAGTTTGACATATGTCAAAATGATGACTCTACGAGAGAATTTCCCAGAAGTCTCGCGTCTCGAACCTTACAAATCGGGCCGACCCAAGCTAATATAAATCGAGATACAACACGACTCGCCTTGACCCTTGTGATGCTTTTTTGGGGGAGGAAGCGAGCTTTTGAGGGAAAATAAGGAAGGCCACCTCCGAGCAAGGGGCCTGGAGTCACTGAAGATTACTGACGGGCTGGGAACAGCGTTGACGGTCGGGGGTACCTCTATTTTACTGGGGACTAACACGATCTGCCATTGACACCGGTACAACTAACATTGGTGGGCCCTCGGACGCAATCGCGGCCATCTATGCCCAAATACCAGGTTCGTCCGCCGGAACGGGCGATTATGAGGGATACTATCAAATTCGTAAGTTGTTTTCTGGGGCATGTACACACGACGCTCACTCACTTTTTTTTTTCCCCCTCGTTTCCAATAGCCTGCTCCACGACGGCATCAGTCACGGTCTTGTTTGGTAGTAACAATTAGACGATAGGTTCGACCGATCTCATCTTCACGTCGCTCAGCTCGAGCGAGTGTATCGGCTCGTTTTTCGACCTGAGTACGACGACCACGTCGAGCTCGACGCCATCTTGGATCTTTGGGGACGCGTTCCTGGTATGCTTTTTTTTGCCTTTCTTTCTTTTGATATTGACCGCCGACGTCGATACAGAAAAACGTGTATTCGGTGTTCCGGTATAACCCGGCCTCGATCGGCTTTGCAGTGCTCTCTGAAGTTGCCATCGCCGAGAACGGCGCGAGTGGTGCCGTTCCCAGCGCGACCATCTGCAGCGTCTCCACGTCAGTCTCTAGCTCGGAGAGTAGTGGTGCTGCACTCCGGGTTCAACTCGGGTGTGGCGTCGTGCTAGGAGTGGCCGCGACCATGGCGTGGTTGTTCATGTGATTCTTTTAGGATACCTTTCTTGATGATTCCGCACGGGACACTCGTGGTGCTCTTGATATCCTATTTATTTTTTTTTAGCAATGAACCATCGCGTCGAGGCGCGAGGAGCTTGTAATACGCTATTATCATGGCTTGGGAGTTACCATTGCGGAAGCATTTACATGTAGCCTACACATTCTATTTCACGACGGCGACAATGACACTTGTGATACATGCAACGTCGTCGTTTATCTATCTCGCAATCTGCGTCGTTTCCCTATTCCGGCATCCTAAAGTTCTATTCTTATTAGGGTCATTTCATTTTAGTTCTTCAAGTTAGTGAACGGCTGCATTCCAGCCAAATATTGACTGATCACAGTGCCAGTTACACAGTAAGGGCTACTTTTACAAGTGTCATTGCACCTCTTTCTAATATTCTCAGATAAACACATTCCTTTCATGCTGGAAGTCAGAGTTAGGTCAAGCCTCATGTCTTGGTCCACTTGCTGTACTTGCTGTACAGGGACTGTGCACTGACACAGGAAGAGATTATTGAAGTGGAACGAAGCTTGGAGACGTAGAGCAGCAAAGCAGAAAGACACTCCAATGGAAGCAGAGGTTGAGTACAGGTGGAAGATACTCACTTGAGAGAATAGAGTTGATAATCAAGTTGATAGGTTGATGGATACT
>JBBPMM010000715.1:0-14543 GCA_038090335.1 Solioccasus polychromus
TGCTGTGGTTGCTGCTGCTGCTGGGGCTTCTGCTGCTTCTGGAAATTTGGGTCATCCCCCTTGTGCTTGACAGTGCTGATGCAGTGGGCCTGCTGGCCATTGGACTGTCATTCCTTGCCCTTGCCTTTCATCTGCTTCTGATCCCAAGCCAGTACCACTGCTCAAGAGATTGTCTCAGTTGAGGGGGTGTCCTTGTTCTGAGCAGCCATCTGGCTTACTACCTCATAAGAGGATGGTAGCATTGCCAGGAGCATCATACTTTGGACTTTGGAGGGGATTTTGAACTCAGCCAGTTCAAGCCGGTTGAAGAGTGTTACAGCCTTTGCCAAAGTTGGCTCAGGGTGACGATTGGCGGGGATTCGGAGCTCAATTAGTTCCCTGAAGAGTGAGTAGGCACTGGCAATGGAAGGAGAGTCATATTCAGCCTTGAGAGCTTCGACAAGTTTGCTTGCATTGGTGTGTGAAGCAAACTTTGTATGAATACTGTAGCATCAGTCATGGTGAGGAGAATGCTTCCCCTTACTATGCCATTTGACTTTCTCCATTCTCTTTGGTCATGGAGTTCATCAGCAGTGGGGTCCTTCTCATCCTCAGCCTTAGAAAGGGGGTCTTCTAGAACCCAGGCATGGCCAACACTCCAAATGTAGGCTTCCATCTTGGGCCACCAGGTGGACCAGTTGGAGCCATTGAAAATGCTGACAACAGAGGAGCCGGAGGAGGAGTTGGAAGAGTTGTTCTTGGAAGAAGACATTGTTGATAGATCTAAAAATGACGAAGTCAGCTTTTGATCATACCAACATAGTTTCGTCCTCCAAGATGGAAACGTTCAGTATGAACAGCTTTTTACAGTGTTCTATATGAACAGAGTTCCACCATCAAGTATAGAGCAATACCTATAAGCATTAAGACATGTTTGATGACGTTGAGCTATGGGAGACAAGCCAGGCTACATGTCTAGGTTCTGTCTGTGATGACGAACACCAGGCAGTGCTCCAGCGGGGCTCATAACCTGTTGAAACAGACTGGACTGTTACAGCAAGAGGAAAGCCTGCTTGACTTACAGAGGTTATTGTCTGGTGGGACGCTCAGAGATGATGATGGTAGAGGTTAAAGACTCTATTAGAACTCAGCTGTGGAGTTCGAATATTTAACTACATACCAATATGGTAATTACTACTTATAGTAAGCTTATGTAGTCCATTGAAGTGCTAGCTACAATAGTGCACATTCAACATTCCAAGTGAGCACCACTGATGCAGGTTAAAACATTAGACTACTATGAGTCACATCTGTAAACTATTGGTTTCTATAACTAGCAGGCCTATAATGTTGTAGTAAATGGAGTGAATGAGCCTGACATGATATTTACTGCATGGTGATGTCATGATCCACACAAGTGGTAGATGTGCAATATCCAACTTGAAGGCATTAAAGAATATGAGTTCATAATGAGTGAATGTATGAACGTCAAGGCAACTAGGCATGGGTGTATGAGCATGGATGATTAAAATGGCAACACTACATCCAAGGGTTTCGGGTTGGTTTCTGAGTTGGGTGTAAGGCTGATGGATGATGCTCTGGGTGAGCAGTGGCCCACTTAGATGACTTGCCAGCAACCTGAGGCTCATGAAGTGGGGGCATGCAGGCTGGAAAGACATTCACTAGCATGAAAGAATGAACAATATAGATGCATACCTTGGTAATTCTCTGATTTGATTTGCTTGCCAACATTTACAAAGTCGCCTGCATCAGTGAAAAGACCTGAAAGGTGGTTGAGTGGACTGTTAGTCCAGGCCATCTGAGAGTAGTCTGAGGGTGATGGGGGAGCAATATGTTCACCCCAGAGGGACTCTAGAGCAAAGGGTTAGTCCTAGAACAAAGGTTGGGCATGAATGAGTATAGTCCAGATGCAGTCTGGATGGTCATAATGGTAGTCCAGTTGGTGTAAGTCATTAAATATGTTAAGACTGGCAGTTCAGTCAAGAGAAACAGTGTGGTAGATGGTAAAAATGGTGAGGGAGCAGTATCCCAACAGTGACAGTGACAGTGGTGAGCAAATGGTAGAAAGCTGTCATTTCAAATGACAAGTACAAAATTTATAGTCTGGGCATACTTGGACTTCTACGTAGGTATGGAGAGATGCATGGTCTATGTACCTAGTAATATAAAAGGAAAGGGTCAAGACCAGGAATATGAAATATTGACAGAAGATCCCAACTTGGTCCTGAGTAGCTGGAACATCTAAGGTGATGTCAGAGCTACGAACTGAAAGGTTAAGTAAAAATAGGGGAACTTACACAAATAGTAACCAAGTAAGAAAATCAAGGCTAAGATTAGTCCAGTCAGTGTACACACCAGTCTGACTGGTCTGTCATGGACTATGTAGACTGTCAAACTGGACTATTGTTAAACATAGGTAAGTAAAGTAAACAAATGATAAAATCATAGAAAACATAAGGTTATACACATAGAGGTGTATCAACCTCTACATCAGTTTCGAACATGGTAGATTCATGGCACTTTAATTTGCCAACTTGGGACTGGCTTGTGGTTGTGGCTACTGGTCATGTCAGTATGAGTAGCACATGAATACTACAAATGAGGATTAACAAACCTCACCACCATCAAGGATGGTGTTGAAGACTACCACTGTGCAAAGCTTGACAAAGAAGTTAATACCTCCGCTGTCACCCATCTTGGTCAATGGCAAAATGTCAATCAACCTCTCGATCCTCATTCCTGGTATGAACACCTCCTTTACATCAATGTGCCTAGAAAAGTTCCCAAGGGTGTTCAAAAGCTCCATGAAAAGGAGGCCAGTGAGGGCATGCACATTGTGCTTAGCAGGGGTGGTGACAGTGACAGAGTCAGCATGAGCACCATGGACCTCAACAAGAGCATGCTCAGTCTTGGAAGGCCAATGGGTGCAGGCAGAAGGCAGCTCGAAGACATTGCCAGCATCAACAAGCAACATATGCATCCGCCTAGACTGCCCCCTGCAGGGATGGCCTCCTGGGGTCAGGCTAATTTGTTGTCATTTTTGGCATATCAGCAGAGCATACCTTCCTGCTCATCATTGGGTGTCATCAACTGGAAGCACAGGTTAAGCAGTGCCATGCAGTGGGAGAGGACCTTGTGGAAGAAGCTCAAAGTCAGGGATATCGTGTTGTTGAAGGAGAATGAGCAGGTTCTGGCAGACATGGTCATGTTGTCAACCCCAGATCCTGATGGGTTGTGTTACCTGAAGACGAAGAACCTTGATGGAGGGACCAACTTGAAGCAACACAGAACTGTCCATGCGATGTCTTCCATCATCTCAGAGGAAGACATTGAGAAATCACAAGTTGTTTGTCCTCAAGTCAGAGCTGCCACACCAGAATCTGTACCTCTACAATGGGGTGTTGCAATACACAGACCCTGCTAGTAGGGAGCTTTGCAAGGAGGGCACCACAATCAACAAGCTGCTCCTTGAGGGTTGTACCATGCGAAATATGGCTTGGATCGTTGGCCTCATTGTCTTTATGGGCCTAGACACCAAGATTTACTTGAACAGGGGCCTGACCCCATCAAGACAGTTCAAGATCACCAAGGAGACCAACTTTAACATCATTGTCAACTTTGCCTTTTTGTTTGTCATTTGTACACTCTCTGCTGTGATCTATGGTATCTTGGATGGGCTGTCAGATTCGAGCATCAAGATCTACAAGCTGGGTGTGGACCCAACAAGCTCTTCTTTGCTCAACACACTTGTCACATTTGTGTGAGTTTGATGTGTCATATTTTGCTCCATTCTAAATTGGCTTCACAGTTTGTGCCTCATTGCATTCCAGAATATCATTCCCATCCCCCTCTTTCCTCAATCAAAATCATCAAGGTCATCCAGGCCTACTTTATTGCACAAGAATTCAACATGTACTACAAACCCTACAGTGCAGCTTGCGTCCCCAAGAACTGGGGTATCTCTGATGACCTTGGTCAGATCAAATGTGTCTTTTCCGACAAGACTGGCACACTCACCCAGAACATCATGGAGTTCCAGAAATGCTCTATCCATGGTGTTGAAATAACAGTCATGTGAATATATTATATAAGCAAGCCAAGTGACTCAGACAAGAGTGCATTAGAAATAATCTGAAACATCTGCTATGTAGTATAAAAAGTCAGAGTACTAAGAATAAAAAATGCATGCACCTTGCTGCCAAACATCATCACTCTTGCATGATGCACCCAATCTAATCATTTTATCTACTCTACTGTAGTCGATTATCTTCGTCATATCGACTACCCTATTTAGCTTGTCACTGCCTTATGTCAGGCATACTCACGGTCATTACACTGCCATTACTATATTAGGACTACTATGCATTTGTATTTCCAACAGGTTATGAGCCCTGCCTAGGTGCTCATACCTAGATAAGCAAATAATTTTATTTTTGTTGATACTTATGATAGTTTTATAATTTCTATTGATCCCTTATGTCCCAAACTCCTCAGATGAGTGCCATGAGCATGAGCTCAGGTACAGCCATAGGTATTCCCACATCAACTAATTTAAGCTCCTTATCTTCATATAAGATTGAGCCACTTAGCGAAGGGAAAAGTTGGGTGGCATGGAAAACTTGCATGATGTTGATATTGCACTTACATCAAGTGCTAGATCATGTGATTGTGCAGGTCCCAAAACTGAGTGAGACTGATGCCCAGGCACTTGCCAAGTGGACCCTGAAAGAAGATAAGGCAAAAGCCCTATTAGTGATGAGTGTGGATGACGTGCAAATCATCTATTTTGTGGAAACAGACACAGCCACAACTATTTGGGATAATCTAAGGACTGTACACAAGATCAAAGGCCAACAGGCCATTACAGCACTCCAATGAACCCTCTACAAAGAATCCGCAACCTGAGATGCTGACGTCCCTGGCCATATTGCTGAGATAAGGCAACTAAGGGTCCAGCTCCACCAAATAGGATACAAGATAAGCAAGTTGGAGTTTCATAATGTCCTTATCTTGTCATTGCCAAGATCTTGGGAAGGCTTCATGTCCACTCAGATGGGTATTAGGACTAGTGCTGGTGACTCAGGACAGGCTCAGATAAGCCTCCAAGAATTGATAGCATTAATAAAAGATGAGTGTACATGAAGGACAGGTGAAACTAGTACTAAAAGTAAACATACGAACGACTCAAATAATCAAGCATTCTATGTGGAAGGGCATGGAAATAAGAAGTGAAAGGTTACCAAAAATGGTAATCAAGAGGGGATTTGTTGGATATGTGGCAAATCAGGACATTCCATGAGAAATTGCCCAGATAAGATTAATCTACACTGTGGAAACTGCAGAATGTATAGCCATTTGACAAAAGATTATTGTCCAGGCAGCCCAAAACATGATGAGAAACGATGGGCTCAAAGGCAATCTAAAACTGGTGCTGCACAAGTGCAAATCATATCTATGAGTGATTCTATCAATAATAAAAGGCCTTTGTAGCTACAGATCCAGATGTGCAAATGAGCGATGCTAATATTATGCATTTCTCCCTGTACATGTGGGTAGCCAATATCAGTGCCACAGCGCACATCATGAATAGCTGGGATGCACTTATAAATTTTACCTGATACAAATCAAATGTAGTCAGAATTGCTTCGACATCAGTCCTGATACATGGACAAGGATCAATGCACATCCAAACCAAAATAAAAGATAAGCTCTGTATCTTAACACTGGCCAATGTACTCTATGCACCCACCATTGCAATCAATATCTTATCTATAGGATAATTAGATCAAGCTGGTGGGAAAATGAGTACCAATAATGGAAAGATGACATTATACAATTCACATAACCATATACATAATTGCCAAAGGGCAATGTATCAATGGCATGTATTACATAAATGCCAAGACATTGCTGGCAGAACACTTGTATGTGATGCAAACAAATAAAGATTGGTTTACCTGGCATAAAAAACTTGGACATGCCAGCCTAAGCAGCCTCAAAAATCTATTTATGAATAATCTAGTTGATGGATTTGATATTAATGATCACTCATCTGATTTTGAGTGTACTGCATGTATACAAGCAAAAATGACTCACACACCATTCCCAAAACAGGTAACCAAGTGAGCTGAAAAACCAGGGGTGCTTACTCACTTGGATGTATGGGGACTGGCCCATGTCAAGAGCATAAGTGGTATGCAATATTATATTTCATTTATAGATGATTGTACTTGACAATGTACAATCTATTTTATGAAATCAAAAGATGAGACTACAGAAAAAGTTCATCAATATCTAATCTATATCAAATGTCAGTATGATCTAAAACCAAAATGGCTGCGCTGTGATAATGGACGAGAATATGTCAATCAATCTTTACTCAATTGGTGCTGATCTATCAGAATTGAACTAGAATATACAGCACCATATTCTCCTTTCCAAAATGGTGTTGCTGAGCATATGAATCATATGCTCCTTGATAAATCACATGCCATGTTAATTGCATGTGATCTACCCCAATTCTTATGGACCAAGGTCATTGCCTATGTGGCATATCTACATAATCGATTATAAACATGAGTATTGACAGATACCCCTGAAGGAAAATGGCATGGAATTAAGCCAAATATTGTGCACCTTCAGGAATTCAGGTGTCCTGTCTGGATTTTGACCAGAGGTCCCACACCCTCTAAACTCAAACCAAAAAGCCATAAATTTTTATTCATGGGGTATATCGATGGTTCACACACAATAAAATATTATGATGTTACTACTCAGCAAATTAAAGTTAGCTGAAATTTTTATTTCCCAAACAAGTTAGCCAAACCACCTACCAACTATACTCCTGAGTTGCCACATGAGGGGGAGCAGATGGATTTGCACTTGGACAACTCAGAAAATTCTATAATACATGAGTGTGACGAACCACAACAATTATGACGCAGTACCAGAATTAAAGTACAACACGATTACAATAAACTAAACGATCCCTCACCCAATCTTGATGAAACAGATAATGAAAAATCTATAGCTGATATTGCTTACCAAATATATGCCGAGGCAGGAATGGACTGGCATGATCCGAAATCACTAAAAGAAGCGAAAGAATTACCTGACTGGCCTTGATGAGAACAAGCAATACAGAGTGAATTATTACAATTACAAAATATGGGTACATGGGAACTCGTTAACCCTCCAAAAGATCGAAATTTGATTACAAATAAATGGGTATTTGTTAAAAAATATGGTAAAGAAGGAGAACTACTAAAATACGAAGCAAGATTGGTTGTGAGAGGATTTACCCAGAAACCGGGAATGGATTACAATGAAACTTATTCCCCAGTAGTAAGACTGGAGACGATCTGCATGCTCCTAGCCCTAGCCATCAAGCAGGACTGGGAAATCCAACAAATGGATGTCAAGGGAGCATACCTAAATGGCATGCTAAAAGAGGAAATATTTATGACACAACCCGAAGGTTTTAGCAACAGAACCCAAAGGATATGTCGCTTAGTTAAAACCTTATATGGGTTAAAACAATCTGGATGAGAATGGAACAAAGAACTTAATAAAAAGTTGTCTCAGCAAAAATTCAAAAGATTATCGACGATTCATGTGTGTACATGAGGATCAATAACAATAATATACAGATCCTAACCATATGAGTTGATGATCTTTTGATTTTCACTAGTGCATCAGAAAATATGATTACCTTAAAAGGCAAATTACAAAGCCTATTCGAAGTAACAGATCTAGGCAACCCCTTAAAAATTGTGGAAATTGAAGTGACTCACAATCAATTAAATCATTCAATAATGATTGTGCAAACACAATATATTGATTCTATTCTATGAAAATGGGGGATGGATAAAGCTAATACTGTAGGGATGCCACTAGATCCTAATACTAAGCTTGTAAAATCCAAGGAATCTACATCTGACGCAAATACATCATATGCTTCGCTTATTGGCTCGCTTATGTATGTGAGTATAGCCACTCATCCTGATATAGCATTTGCTGTTGCACGACTTGCAAGCTTTGCTGCAAACCCAAATTTAATACATTGGAGTGCAGCAAAATGAGTTCTAAGGTAACTTGTCGGAACTCAAAACATGGGGCTAAAATATTTGGCAAAAATTGAGGGCGAAAATACAATTTATGGCTACTCAGACACTGATTTTGCAAACAATCAAGACCAGATTTCTATATCCAGATATGTATTTATACTAAGCAATGGAGCGATTACTTGAAGCTCCAAAAAGCAATCAGTGGTGACATTATCTACTACAGAAGCCAAATATTTGGCTATGGCTCATGTGGTAAAAGAAGCCATATGGCTGAGAAACCTGTTTTGGGAACTCAGTTTCCCACAACGACAGCCAACTACCATATACAGCGATAATCTCTCAGCAATAGCCATAGGTAAAGAGCATCAGTTTCACCAATGCTCTAAATATTTTGATATTTGTCATCACTTCATACAGGAAAAAATTGAACAAAAAATAATAGATATTAAATTTTGTCCTACAAATAAAATGGTCACAGATATAATGACCAAGCCCCTACTGAAGCCAAAACATCTCAGCCATGTTTCCAATCTCAGCATCCTCTTGGCTTGAGAGGGAGTGTTAAAATAATGGTCACATGAATATATTATATAAGCAAGCCAAGTGGCTCAGACAAGAGTGCATTAGAAATAATCTGAAACATCTGCTATGTAGTATAAAAAGTCAGAGTACTAAAAATAAAAAATGCACACACCTTGCTGCCAAACATCATCACTCTTGCGTGACACACCCAATCTAATCATTTTATCTACTCTACTGTAGTCAATTATCTTTGTCATATCAACTACCCTATTTAGCTTGTCATCACCTTATATCAGGCATACTCATGGTCATTACACCACCATTACTATATTAGGACTACTATGCATTTGTTACGCTGAGGCTGGTAACTCAGCTAATATCCAATGAAGTATACTCGGTGAAATGTGCTAATACGTCTCCGTCGTGGAATTCCAATAATGATCACCACGAGAATCAGCGACTCCGTGTAGTAGATGTCTATGCTCACTTGCCCTGTACCTTCGACAAAGGTGACGAAGGTTATGTTGCGAAATATCTCTCCTCAATGAGAGATAAAGGCGTCCAAACAGGTTACTCGAAGAATGAGAGGAATGATGAGGATCTCACTACACCGAGCGGCTTGCTGGTTACTAGGCTTGGATTGTGTAGAACTAGCTAAGGTACATGGGTAACGAGTCTACCTATTTATAGGTAGAGGAGTTGTGCATGGACCAAGAAGGAAAAAGGAAACTATCTAGAATGTTCTGGAGAATGGATACTAACTATGGTGAGTAGCCCCGGTACTATGAGGATAAAGGGTAGAGGGTTTGGAAAGAGACGGGGATGGAAGAACACGGAACGGAGAGTTTAGGAAGGGAATCAGGAAGAACAGGGAAATAATAGGGGTTACCCTAGACGGTCCCAAAACCGTAACATTACCCCCTTCGTAACCTGCAGCTCACTGAGCTGCATTATTCTCACCTCTGGATGAAGACTCCTCATTGATGACCCAATCAGGTTCAGATGGGTTCGTGGTGGGGGAGTAGTCGTCAGGAACATGGGTACAATCCCGTCGTGCATGTCCTGGGGCCCATAAGAAGCAACGAGAGCAGCAATACTTTTTACACTCCATGTACCAATGACCCCACTCCTGGCACTTGTAGCATTGACCAGGGCATGTGGGGGTATCGATAAACATGGGTTGGGATTGGGAATGCTGTAGGTCAGCAAGAGTCTCTTGAAGATAGACTTCATTGGAAATAGGAGACGCAGGGCAAGAAGGTGGCGGGGACCAGGACGCAGGGTGGTTAGGTGAGGGGGTCCAAGTGGCACGGGCTGGAGGAGGTACAGGTAGAGGTTGAACGACCTCATAAGATGACAATGGGGGGTTGGCTGGGAGGGAGTGAGGTGTGGGTCGGTGACGATGACGATGACGAGGGTGACGAGGTGCAGGAGGGGATGGAGAGGAAGCAGGAGAGGGGACTCCAATAAGGAATCTCAGCAGGATGGAATCAGTGGAGGTGAGAGGGTATCCGCGATAACGATCCTCCTCGGAAGGAGTAAGACCATCAATAAGGGACTGGAGGGTAGGGAGCAGGGACGGTGGAATGCGGTTCACAAAGAACCAGAAGCCCTCCTGATGCATGACATCGAGGAGGTGGTTCAACGTTTGTTGGAGAGAGTGGTCAATGGCTCAAGCGAAAATGGTATTTCCCCCAGTGTTGGACCATTGGAGAAGGAGGTCAGTGGTGTAGAGTTGGTGGTAAAGGCATACCATCGCCTGGAGAGAGTCTGCTTGGGCCCAGAGGGGATCATGTTCAACTGCAAAGAGGGGGCGAGGGTCGGCGAGGACGGTTCCATAGAGGATGCGGTGAAGGGAGGTAGGGAGTCGTTCAGTGAAGATGACAGGAGAAGACATAATGGCGAGAAGGTAACAGATGGGTGGAGCTTTAGACAAGTGGTTTGAACTGGATGGAGGATGGAGTTCTAAAGGTGTCATCGAGCTTTATACTCTTGCAACACCTCGGAGGCATTTCCCAAATTAGATTCCGGTTCCCAAGTATTCTTGGCGGAAGAATATCCCTTCCATTTGACGAGATATTGCCGCCATCCTCGTGTTCCACGGTGATAAAGGATATCTTCAACTTCCCATTCTTCCTCGCCTTCTATTTCTTCTGACAGGGGTCATAGATAATTGGGTCCGTGTTCTGGAGTTTCCCAATAGGACAATAAGAGGGATGCATGGAAGACGTTATGAATCTTCCAAGATGGTGGGAGTCAGAGTTCGTAGGCAATGGGGGATATGACCCTGGAAATCTCAAAGGGGCCTTCTCGTCGAGGAAGGAGTTTCTTGGATGTGTGACGGAAGCAGAGGTTCCGTGCTTTGAGCCAGACCTTATCTCCGACCTTCCATGGTTTGAATTTAGAAAAGGTCTGCTCCTTCATGATCCATGTGGAATTCTCATGAGCTGCAAGAGCTTCTTCCTGGGCTTCGTCAAGGAGGGAAAGATGTGTTTCCAGGGCAGGGATAAATGTCTTTCCAAGAGGAGGGTATCCTCTAGGTTCATATCCTACCATCAGAGAGAAAGGGGTTTTCTGAGTGGAGGAGTGAACATTCGAGTTATAGGAGAACTCAGCTAAGGGAAGGTGGTCTACCCATTTGTTGGGGCGTCCCTTGGAGAATATGCGAAGATAAGTTTCTAGGGATTGATTAGCCTGTTCGGTTTCCCCATCTGTCTGAGGGTGATAAGCAGTGGAGAGGCGCAAGTCATAGTTTAGGAGTCGTGCCGGTTCTTGAGCGAACGCAGAGGCAAACTGAGGCCCCCGATCGGAGATAACTGAGGAGTGGAGGCCGAAACGAGGAAAAACTTTTTCCAAGAAGAGTTGGGCAATTCCTTCCGTGTCAATCGATTTAGAGCAAGGGGAGAAAATTACCCCCTTCATAAGCCCATGGTCGACCACGACCAGAATAGAGTCGAAACCCCGAGAAGAAGGGAGGTCGGTGATGAGATCAACAGAGATCTGTTCGAAAGGATGAGAGGCAGACGAAGGTATGGGAGAGAGTGGTGGGATCGTGGGGTGGGTATTAACCTTGTGCTGCTGGCAGACCGCACATCCTGAGACAAATCGACGGACAAAAGTGGAGAGACCCGGCCACCAAAAGTCACGGGCAACAAGGGTAGTGGTGCAGAAGATGCCACCATGACCCCCAGCGAAGGAAGAATGAATCGATGAGACAATATCATGCCGGAGGGAGTCTGGGACATAGAGGCGATTTTTAAAGTACAATTTCCCATTATCAAAGGTCCAATCCTGGATAGAGGAGCGGGGGAAGAGAGGAGAGTCCTCAAAGGATTTCTCAATGGCAGACAGGATGAGGGGATCAGATGCGGAGGACTGAGTAATCTTCTCTGAGAGGGCAAGGTCAATAGCTCAGAGGAAGACGTCGTCGGGGAGGAGAGTGACTGCCTGGTTATCATCAGTGGTGTCCACATGATCTTTGCGAGATAGGGCATCAGCCGGCCCCATGGATGAGCCAGGCTGGTGAACAAAGTGAAGATCAAAGTCCTGAAGGAATAAAAGCCAGCGGGCTTGTCGGTGAGAAAGTTTTCGGGGCTCACGGAAGTAAGAAAGGTTTTTATGATCAGTGAGGATGGTGACAGGGTGGGAAGTTCCCTGGAGATAATGACGCCATTCGTAGAGAGCATGAATGACAGCCAACAGTTCCCGATCATAAATATCATAATTACGCTCAGCCAGTGAAAGGGTTTTCGACAGGTAGGCGCAGGGGTGAAGGTCTCCATTTGCGTCCCTCTGCATAAGAACAGCCCCTGTCGCAACAAGAGAGGCGTCAGTCATGAGGAAGAAGGGTAAAGTGGTGTCGGGGAGACGAAGGACGGGGGTGGACATAAAGACCTGTTGGAGACATTGAAATGCTTGTTCGTGGGAGTCAGACCAGTTCCACACTGTTGCCTTCTTCGTGAGGTTAATAAGAGGCTGGGCGATGGTGGAGAAATTAGTGATAAACTTTCGATAAAAGTTACAGAACCCCAAGAAGGACCGGACCGCCTTGACTGATTGAGGGGGTTGCCATTCCTGGATAGCCTTTAACTTTGTGGGGTCCATCGACGCCTGATGGTGACCAATGATCATGCCGAGGTATTCCACCTCGGCGACATCAAAGGAGCATTTCGAAATCTTTAAAGACAGCTGAAGGTCTTTAAGTCATTGTAAAACCCGTTTCGTACGAATGGTGTGTTCGAGTGGATCGGAGGAATGGATGAGGATATCGTCCATGTAGATGACGACCCACCCTTTGGAGATGAGATCACGGAATCCATTATTCATGAAAGCCTGGAACATGGCAGGGGAATTACAAAATCCGAAAAACATGACAGTGGGTTCAAAGAGACCAAAAGGGGTGATAAACGCTGCCTTCCAGCGATCTTCTGGTTTGATGAGGACATTGTTATACCCCCAGCGAACATCGAATTTGGTGAAGATGGTTGAATCCTTGAGTTTATCAAGGAGGTCGGATATGAGAGGGAGAGGGTACGCATTCTTCACTGTATGTGAGTTGAGGTATTGATAGTCCTGGCATGGATGGAGCAAGCCGTCTTTCTTTGGGACAAAGAAGAAAGGAGAGGCTTGGGGGGATTTGGATGGAACGATACGCCCAGTCTTAAGATGTTCATCGACAAACTCCTTGCATGTTGCCATCTCTTTAGGATTTAGCAGGTAAACTTTAGCCACCTTCGGTATGAAGGACTCATCTAGGTCTATTCCATGATTGAAGGGTCGAGACGGGGGTAGTAGATCATAGGTTCGTTCTTCGAACACGGATGCAAATTCAGCATATTCAGGAGGAAGGATTTTCTTCTCTTTAGGAGCGGCAGTGGTAGCTTCTGCGGCAATGGTGGTTTTCCACAAAGACTCAATGAGATACCGTTGTTCTAGGGCATCCCCTTCTGCGTTGTCGTTTTCCCATATGTCCGAGATAGCGACAGTGCGAGTTGTCCAATCAATCCGGGGGTTAACTTTGGTGAGCCAAGGAATTCCTAGGATAACCCGATCTCCTCCACAATTGAGTATGAGGAAGCGTATGACTTCCTCCCTTTCACCAATCTTGACTGCCAAGGAGGTCTCTCTTCGGATAAATCCCCCTTTGTTAGAGGTTCCATCGGCATTGGAGGCCCGAATAGGGTGGGGTAATCATTTGGTGGGGAAGTCAAATTGAGCAACGGTGAGGGGATCGATGAAGTTTTCAGTAGCTCCAGAGTCTAAGAGGGTGGTGGTTTCAGTGATTTTTGTTCCATGAAAGAGAGTCAATGGGACACGAATAGATTTCTCTTTCTTACTAGTACAAATTATCAGTGCGGAACGTTCAGGAGGGGAAGACACTGAGGCTTTCCTCCTTTCTAAAAACCCTGAATCTTGTCGCTCAAAGACATTCTGGAAATCTTTTCTCCTTCTTCCTCGAAACACGCTTGGAGTACCTGCACGAGCTCCTTCTGGTCGATCTTCCATCCTTCAAGGACCTTGAGATACTTGTTGAGATTGGAAGGTTCTGAGGCTTTGGGAGGTTCTGGAGCAGGGATAGAAATGGTAGCGACCCTGGTTTGGATTCGGGACGGATTATTGGACTTAGGGGTCAGAGCTCCCTCAGTCTTCCAGTCGTCCTGTGGATGGTTACGTGTGGAGCATCCCTTTTTATGACAAATGAAGCATCTTCCTTCCCTAATGTGTCAAGCACGTTTGACCAGGGAGAGTCAGATAACGTCGACTTCCATTGCATTTGGATCTTTCCGCTCCGAAAAGTTCCTCCACCCTAAGCCCTTGCGCATATCCTTGATACAGTGACCTCCAAAACCCTTTCAATAACTAACCCTGATGCAGTGCGCGAAGCGCACTGCAATCACCTGGAATAATCACACCAAGCTTTGCTGGAGAGAAAGATAGTACATACTCTTGGCTACA
>JBBPMM010000716.1:0-14541 GCA_038090335.1 Solioccasus polychromus
GATAGGTCAGATAAGTTTCAGAGTCACTATTGGATGATAGTAATAATAGAATGGTTTCACCATGACATATGGATCTAATCTTATTGGTGGACATAATAGTCATGATAACTGGATCATATCCTATTGGGTAGTATTCCTAGTTATCTATGACACAATCATGGTGTGATACGCCATCATGATGATGCGATATTTCACCAGAATTGTGTAATCTGAGTCATCGGTCATGTGACCAGAATTACTAACCGTTCCAGTGGCTTAATGGTTAACACATGACAGAAGTCATTGGTTCAAACCCAATGAAGCACACTTTTATTCAACTGAATAGCAACATCTTCAACAGTGAGCAAACAGTAGCTGCTTCCTGTCTTTTCAAATGACAAGTACAAAATTTATAGTCCAGGCATACTCGGACTTGTAAGTAAGTATGGAGAGAGACGCATGGTCTATGTACCTAATGATATAAAAGGAATGGGTCGAGACTGGGAATATGAAATACTAACAGAATATCCTGACTCAGTCCTGAGTAGCCCAAACGTCTAAGGTGACGTCGGAGCTACGAGCCGAAAGGCAAAGTAGAAATAGGGGAAACTTACAAAAAAGGGTAACCAAGCAAGAAAATATGTCTAAGAGTAGTCCAGCCAGTATACACACTAGTCTGACCAGTCTGTCCTGGACTGTGGAGACCAACATACTGGACTATCATGAAACAGAAGTAAGTAAAGTAGTCAAATGATGAAAACATAGAAAAAACAAGGTTATACATGTAGAGGTGTATCAACCTCTACAGCATCATCGAAAATCTTCGACTGGACTTCAGCGCTGGTGAAGTCTGCATACAAGTCCAGGTCATTCCATGTGCAAACTTTGATCTACTACTTTGCCAACCTTTCCACTGTTTAATGAGTGCTACTACTGACAACTTCCCAGATGGTTCTCAGAATATTACCCTTCACAACCCTAACTCCAAAAAAGAGTATAAATACCAACTAGACCATGGACTGAAGGATGTCCATGGTGCCGACAAAGTTTACTGTGTACTAACCACCAATCCATCGTCAAGATGGGCTATTTAGATATTCACGAATCACTGTTGATCCCCCATAACTGGTCTTCTTACCGGTCTTCTATACCTTGGTCTTACATCCCAGACTACTGATTTATTTCTCGAACTTCTTTGTACATGTATCTTTCTTTCACCCATCCATCTCTTATTCCATCTTCCATTTCCACTTTTGATTCTACTTCTTATGATTACTGACTTCGACCAGTCATGGAACCTATTGTGGAGGAAACCTGTGTACTGTGTCAGCTTCCTCACAACCCCCTCACTGGTCTATTACCTCTAGCTTTACCTACTCACCTACCATACTTCCTTCCTGGACTACGTTTTACCCAAGAACGTGCTGACACCCTAGACCTCAACCCCCTGAAATGTCTTATGCCTAGAGAAGCCAAGTTGGTCTGGTGCATCATCTTCAACTGTGAAAAAGCCTTCGCTTCAGTCCCAGCCAAGCAAGGTCAATTAGACAAACATTATTTCCCACCAGTCAAGATACCAACAATTCACATCTCCCCCTATAACTCCCAGGTGAATGGCATAGTCGAACAACACCATTTTGATGTCCAGGAGGCCATCATCAAAACCTCCCAGTGGGGGGAGTCTTGCTGGCACCTTGCCACTCACTCAGTCTTTTGGGCCGAGCGTGTTACCATTCTTTGGTCTACCAGTTTATCACCATATTTTATGGTCCATGGTGTCAAGCCACTCTTTCCCTTCAATATTTCTGAAGCTACTTACCTTGTTCCCCTTCCCAATGAAGAACCGCTCTCTCCATCCGGACTTATAGCTTGGAGAGCACACCAACTCCAGAAGTGCCAAGAAGACTTAGACTCAATCAGTGAATGAGTCCACAAGGCTCAATTCAAGTCAGTGAAGCACTTCAAGGCTTCGTTCAATAACCGCATCAAGGACTTCAATTTCTGTCCTGGAAGTCTTGTTTTAGTCTGGAATACGTGCATAGAGAAGGAGCTAAACTGAAAAACAAAGCCTAGGTACCTCAGTCCAATGGTAGTTCTTTGCCGGACTACTGGAGGATCTTATATCCTGGCCAAGTTAGACAGTTCACCCTCCAGACTTTGATATGCTGCTTTCCGTCTTATCCCTTACTATTCTCATTTTCATTCCTCCATTCCTGTTACTGAACTCACAGGTCTTGATGACGAAGACTTAGACAAGATTACCAACAAAGACCTTGATGACCCTCCAGATGAAGAAGAGTTGTTGGACTTTAGTCTGGACAACTGACCATGCCAGTCTACCCCAAGCCACCGCCCATACGTAGATTTTCTCTCTCTCTGTTTCACCCCTGGTTTCGACCGGTGACCTGTCTCTTCACATCGAAAAATATAACAAAAGAAAAAGCTATCTAAAAATATGAAAACACTAATGAAAAGCACTAAAAATACTCCACAGACTCTTTTCTGCATCGTCATCAGTCTCAAAGTCTCATATATCTCTTTCTCTCCATCTTTCTGTTTCCTTCTGTTTCTTTTCTCTAACATGTCCTACATATAACCAATCTCTCATATGGATATTTTCAGATTTCGAACATGCAAGGACACAGTGCCCCTTGATAGATGTACAAAATAGACCACCCCTCCACCAAAAACAGTCCACCATAGTCCAGGGAAGTCTGCTAGGAGTAGACAACAAAAGGACAATCGAAGAAGCCAAGTCAAGCAGAACCTTGCACCGAAGACCTTTCCCCATGGGACTATTGGTAGGTATAGATGTGAAGGTTGACCAAAGAAGATAAGTCGGGTGGTACCCTGCATCATCAGACTGGTATAGTCTGGCCAGTTTTATGCTCCAAAATACCCACCTTTTCTTAAGTCCTTTTCTCAATTTCTTTTCGCTTTTCGCTTCCATTTTCTTTACTGTTTCATGTTTCAATGATTTCTATGTTCAAACATGCTGCTACTTCTACTCCACTGCCAGATCTACCACCTCGGTCCATCATCACTACCATGCATCATACCTCAGTCTCCTAAAACTGCACTGTCCAGCCCACGCAATCATCCTTCGTATCCACTCATCTTCATCACAACCTCGTTCTCAGGCTCTCTATTACCAGACCGTCTCTGCCTGCTTCGTACCATTTGCTTCATTCACCATTGCTGCCCCAAACCACTGTACCACCATCTTATTATCCACCTCCAGTCCTTCATGGTCATCCAGTATCATCTTGGTCAAACAGGCACTCCGATAGCATCAACCATAGACTGGAACATGTTGGCTGGATATTAGAGCTTATGTTTGGGACATGGTGAAGCAAATATAGATGGACTTGGTTGAAGAAGATTGAAGACTGTTATTCCTGTGCCCTGCCAATTATGACCTTCATGCTTGTATTCTTACTGTTACGAAGATCTGACTGGGGACAGTCAGAAGCAAAGCCCCCCACAGATGTAGAGGTTGATACACCTCTATGTGTATAACCCTATGTTTTCTATGTTTTCATTATTTGTTCACTCTACTTACCTTTGTTTCATGATAGTCCGGTCTGTCAGTCTCCACAGTCCAGGACAGACCAGTCAGACTAGTGCATATACCAACCAGATTACTCTTCAATATATTTTCTTACCTTGTTACTATTTTTGTAAGTTCCCCTATTTCTACTTTGCCTTTTGGCTTGTAGCTCCAATGTCACCTTAGACATTTGGGCTACTTGGGACCAAGTCAGGATTTTCCATCACTGCCCATCAGGGTCAGTATTTCATATTCCTGGTCTTGACCCTTTCCTTTTATATTATCAGGTACATAGACCATGCGTCTCTCCATACCTACGTAGAAGTCCAAGTATGCCTGGACTATAAATTTGTACTTGTCATTTGAAATGACAGCAAGCAGCTTTCTACTGTTTGCTCACCACTGTCACCGTCACCATTGAGATACCACTCCCTCACAGTTTCTACCATCTACTGCACTGTTTTACTCAACTGTACCACCAGTCTTAATGTATTTAACAACTTACACTGACCAGACTACCATTTACTACCGTCCAGACTGCATCTGGACTATATCGTTCATGCCCAACCTTTGTTCTAGGACTAACCCTTTGCTCTAGAGTCCCTCTGGGGTGAATGTATCACTCCCCCATCACCCTTAGACTACTCTCAGGTGGCCAGGACTAACAGTCCACTCAACCACCTTCAGGTCTTTTCACTGAGTCAGACAGTCCCTTTGAACCCTTGTCCAGAATACCAAGGACAAGGATGGGTTTGCCAAGTATGTGGCAGACTTCTCCCTAGCAGCCTCTCAAGCCCAAGTTATTGATGAAGACTCCCTTATCAACAACTTTGGACGAGGACTAGACAAAAAACTGGTCACCAACATCCTCTCCATGGCCAATGTTCCTACCACATTGAAAGGATGGATGGAACAAGCCAGCAGATTCCATGCCCAACAAGAACAAATCAAAGACATGAGGAAAGCCTGGGATGGCGAAACTTGAACCCCTTCAGGAGAGACCCAAATGCTATGGAAATCGATGCTGTCTGACTCTCTCCTGTCAAAAAAGCATGCCATATCAAAGAAGGGCAATGCTTTACCTGCCACAAGAAAGGATGCGCTGCTAGAAATCATTCCAAAGACCCTAAAATGGGCAAGGAACCCCCTCACAACCCCCTCGCAACCTGGCCAGAGTTGCTGCCATGTCCACCAAATCAGAACCCCCAAAAGAACCTTCTGATCTAGACAAATATCTAAAAGTCCTTGAAGGAAAAAACATGGACCCTAAAGAGATGATTCGAGTCTTGAAAACTTGCTTAGAAGAAGAGGAGACCCAGGAATGGGTAGCTCAGATAACCACCTACTAAGACATGGATTTTTAAGAAGGAGGGAAGTATCAGCATCTTCTCCTCCTGAATGATTAGCCCCCATCATCTGTACTAGTAGAAAAGAAAAATCTATTCGAATTCCCATCTCCCTCTCTTATGGGGCAAAAACTGCTGAACTTAAGGCACTACTAGACTCAGGAGCCACCGAAAATTTTATCAATCCAATGATTGTCACAAAATACCAATTCCCCTGCTCCCATCTAAAACTGCCAATTAAAGCCTCTAATGTGGACAGGACTGTAAACCAAGGAGGATTCATCAGAAAAGAAGCAAAACTCGTCTTACGAATAGGAAACAGAGAAGAAGTCATCCAATTCCTAGTCCTCCACTGTGGAGAAGATCGAGCTATCCTAGGACTCCCTTGGTTTACAAAAGTAAACCTGATAATCAATTGGTCTACCTGAAAAATCTCCATCCCAGATCTTCCTGCTCCCGTAATTGATGAACAACAATATTTAATTGCTTCTCTTCGAAAAACCATGATTGCCACTGAAGCAGCTGCAACCACCCCCAAGAAAGAACAAGTACTACCCCCAGAATATCAAGAATATTCTGCTGTTTTCAAAGAATGAACACATGACCTCCTTCTCCCATCCTGACCTTTTGATCACACTATTGAAGTAGATGACTCCTTTGTTCCTAAGGTAGCAAAAGTATACCCTCTCAATCCAAAGGAACTACAAACCTGCCGAGAGTTCCTTGATGAACACCTTCAAACTGGATGAATTGTCCCATCCAAATCCCCTCAAGCTCCCCATTCTTCTTTGTCAGAAAGAAAGACAGCTCTCTCCAACCTTGCCAGGACTATTGATACCTTAATTCTCATACCATCAAAAATGCCTATCCCTTGCCACTTATCTCTGACCTCCTCAATAAGCTCAGAGCTTCCACCATCTTCACTAAGTTTGACATACACTGGGGATATAACAACATCCTTATCAAACTGGAGGATCGTTGGAAAGCAGCATTCATCACACCCTTCAGACTATTCAAACCCATGGTTATGTTTTTTGGTCTTTGCAATTCCCCTGCAATGTTCCAAGTCTTCATGAATGATGCCTTTCATGACCTCCTCTCTGAGGGATGGCTCATTATTTATATGGACAACATTCCTATCCACTCCTCTGATTGCACCTCCCACACATCCCATACTAAATGAGTCCTCCAATGGCTTTGTGACCTCCACTTGTCCTTGAAACTATCTAAGTGTGTATTTGATACCATGGAAGTCGAATACCTCAGAATGATTATCAGCAACCATCAAGCTGCCATGGACCCCACTAAACTGAATGCCATTCAATCTTGGGAACCACCATGCTCCATAAAAGCAGTCTGCTCCTTTTTAGGGTTCTGCAATTTCTACTGCAAATTCATTGTGAACTTTTCCTCCATCACACAACCCCTCATCAATCTGACAAAAAAGTCGTCTACATGGCATTGGGATCAACCCCAAGACATGGCCTTCATTATGCTCAAAAATCTCTTTCTTGCTGCCCCAGTCCTTCACCTCCCAAACCTGAGCCAACCCTTCTTTGTCATGACCGATGCATCCCTTGTCGCTACTGGAGGCATTCTCATGCAGAAAGATGTCAATGATGACCTTCACCCTTGCACCTATCTTTCTAAAATGCTTTCCCCTGCTGAATGAAACTATGACATCTATGACTGCAAACTCCTTGCTGTCATTCATGCCCTTTACAAATGGTGCCATTACCTTCAGGGCACTAACCACCCCATCACCATTCTCACTGACCACAAAAACCTCACCTACTTCTGTGAACCTCAGAAGCTCTCTCACTGTCAAGCCTGTTGGCTTCTATTCCTCCAGGACTTTGACCTCTCTTTCCATCATCTCCCTGCTTCTCAGATGGGACTGGCAGATGCTCTCTCTCACTGTGACACTATCAATACTAGCCATGACAACATAACCACAACCCTCCTCCCAGACTCTGTCTTCATGCGAGCCATTGATGTCTCCCTTGCTAACAAAATTGCTGAGTCCTCCATCTCCAACCCACTTGTCCTCGATGCCATATCTAAAGCCACATCCAACTCCCCCCTTTTCCCTCGTTCCTCCCTCTCCGACTGGACTATTGATGATGGCAAGCTGTACTTTAAACACTGCCTCTATGTTCCTGAACCCCTTTGCCATACCCTCATTTCCTCCATCCACACCTCCACTGCTGAAGGTCATGGTGGTATCTTTTGCACCACTGCACTAGTCTCTCGCAACTACTGGTGGCCAGGTCTCTCCTCCTTTCTTTGCTGCTTTGTTGTGGGATGCACTGTTTGCCAACAACACAAAGTCAATACCCACCCTACCATACCTCCCCTCTCCCCCATTCCCTCTTCTGCCACCCATCTCTTTGAACATATCTCTGTTGATCTTATTACGGATCTTCCTCCAGTCCATGGCTTTGATTCTATCATGGTCATGGTTGACCATGGCCTTATGAAGGGGGTGATCCTTTCCCCTTGTTCAAAAACCATTGATGCAGAAGGAGTTGCCCAACTATTTCTAGAAAAGGTTTTCCCTAGATTCAGCCTCCACTCCTCCATAATATCTGACCGAGGACCTCAATTTGCTTCAGCCTTCACTAGGAAACTGTCTAGATTACTTAAGTATGACCTATGACTCTCCACCGCTTACAACCCCCAAACTGATGGAGAAACTGAGAGAGCAAATCAGTCTCTGGAAACCTTCCTTCGCATCTTCTCAGAGGGTCGACCTGACAAGTGGTTAGACCTGCTACCCTTAGCAGAATTCTCTCACAATGCCAATGTCCATGCTTCCACCCAAAGAACCCCTTTTTCCCTCATGCTAGGATTTGAACCAAGAGCCTACCCACCTCTGGGAAAAATGTTTATCCCAGCCCTGGAAAAATGCCTTTTCCTTCTTGAAGAAGCTTGAAAAGAAGCTTTAGTGGCCCATGAAAACACTGCCCAAATTATGAAGGAAAGGGTCCACTCTAAATTTAAACCATGGAAAGTAGGCGATAGGGTGTGGTTAGAAGCAAAGAATCTTCATTTCTGCCACATGTTGAAGAAACTCCTACCCAGATGAGAAGGACCCTTCGAGATCACAAGAGTAGTCTCCTCCATCGCTTATGAATTGAAACTCCCCCCAAAGTGGAAGATTCATAACATCTTCCATGCCTCACTCCTATCCTCTTATTGAGAGACATCTGAACATGGCCCAAACTTCCTAAAACCCCTGCCTGAGGAAATAGAAGGTGAGGAAGAATGGGAAGTCAAGGATATCCTTAATCACCAAGGAACATGAGGACAGAGGCAATACCTTGTAAAATGGAAAGGGTATTCAACCACCAAAAATACATGGGAACCAGAGTCCAATTTAGGAAACACCACTGAGGTCCTAAATGACTATAAAAAATGATGAAACCTTTGAACTCCGATTCAACCACACTACAACTTGAACATCCATCATGTCCTCCAATGTTGCCATGCCCACCACCTTCATCCAAGTCTTCGCCCAATGACTCCCCGACCACCATCACCATCTCCTCTATGCTGGTATCCTTGCTAACCCCCAGGTCATGTTCCTTCTTGAAAAGGACAGTCTCTGGGACCAAGCTATTACCCTCCAAGCTCTCATACACCTTTATCATCAGACTCTCACCCATCATCTCTTATATGAACAACTCCACTCAGGAGCCTCCCATGTCACCCAGCAGACCCTTGCTGACTTCTAGTCCCTCATCTGACACCATGTCCTCGATCTTTTTCATTACAGGGATTCTGGGGATTCATGAACTGTATACCTGGGTCAGCCCTCCAACATCTCCTAGTTCCCCTCATCACCTCCCTTTCACTGTTGGAAGAGGATGTTTATGATGGACTCATCCCTGTAAATACTGCCCACATCGCCCCTTGCCTTGTCCCTGCTAGTCCTTCCGCCCCACCAAGGTATACCCTGTGACCACCAATGCCTAGTCCTACTTCTCCCATCTATCATCCATGCATACCCTCTCCACCAAGCATTAGTCCCCCAAGAACCCTCCAATGTCATTCTCAATGTCCTTCCCCTTATCCAGGGATCAGAGTGGAGACCCCACCATCATCCACATCCTCTTCCTCTTATGGAAGCCTGGTATTGCTGACCTTGCCTATTCCCCCACCACAGTTAGATCGAGATATTATCATCTCAGACGCCTCGCCAGGTTCCCCAGCTAACCCCATCAATGTGGAATGACCTCAGAACCCCCCTCACCTAGGTCAATGTTTCAAATGCCAGGAATGGGGCCATTGGCATGGAGAATGGTCATCCTGCTCGACTTTGTCAGGGTCTACCCTGCTCCCTGTGTGGGAAAACAGGCCACTCGCATGGATATTGCCCCACTTCTTTGGAAAATAACCCCCTGGTGACTGACAATGAAGTTTGAGTAGGTTCTCAAATGCTTAATGGAGGGGTAATGTTACAAGCAAGGATAGACCCCTATTTCTTTCTTTGCTCTACTTATGTCAGAAAAAAAATTGCGTCATGTTAATGCCACTGGCTTACCATTCCGCGCTGAGCCATGAGAAACTAAATTAAAATGGCATGATAGTGAAACTTACATAATGCACATATATTTTAAACACACTCGTGCACTTCAGTCACCAGAACACTTCCCACTGGCCATCAAGAAGCGATGAGATAGAAAGCTTTATAATGTACCCTTTGAAAATACCTCATGAGCAATTGTAGTGTTCTCGAAAGATGCCACTTGCCTCGCCTTCCCCATAGCTCTCATTTGTCTTCGAAAGATGTCCCTGTTACTGAGAATGATGTGAACATTCGTGCATGGCAGCATTATCCCGATTCCCCCAATGCCCCTCGTTACATCCACCCATATACTTCAGATCATAAACTCATTTCTTACAGTGAATTCCGCTTTTCCCTTCCACTTGTTCCAGAATAGCCCATCCCTCTAGGTAATGATTTGTCCGTATATAGCGAATGTCAATTCGTTCTTCACGCTTAGTCCCACAGGCAGTTTTTTGAAGCTGTCTCCGACCTCACCAGCCTATCTCTGACGATGTCATCGTCGCATGTCTTTGTGAGCGCTTCGTGTCTGATACCATCTATACCAACATTGGTACCTCCACCCTCGTTATAGACAACCTGGACCCCCACAAATATGTCTCCTCGAATGCCGACTCTCTCCTACAAAAATATGCCACAGAATACTGGGATACATCTAAGAACAAGGCTCCCCTCCCTCCCCGCATCTTTCAGCTCACCAACAATGCTTACCACCACATGAGACACACTGCGCAGGACCAATCGCTTATCATCAGGTACGATCTCGTCTTTCAGCTCAGTCATTTTACAAACCCTTATTTCTTTCTAGTGGTGAAACTGGCAGTGGAAAGTCGGAGAGCCGCCGTCTCGCAATTAAGACCTTATTGGAGTTATCTGTTTCCGATCCAAGAAAGAAGGGTTCCAAGCTTTCCAACCTGGTGCCTGCAGCGGAATTCGTCATAGAGTCATTCGGCAATGCTCGTACACTCTTCAACCCAAACGCCTCTCGCTTTGAAGAATATACAGAGCTCCAATTCACCGACAATGGCCGGTTGTGTGGCATCAAGTCGCTTGACTACTATCTTGAGCGTAACTGAGTGGCTGTTGTACCTTCCGGGGAATGCAACTTCCATATATTCTACTATCTGATCGCTGGCACATCACCAGAGGAACGCCACCACCACCATCTCACCGACAAGGCTCGGTATCGATATCTTGGCCAACGTTCGGGTGCGGGCGCTCGCTCCAATGGTGTCCGTGACAACGACGCTAACCGCTTCGAACAACTCAGGCTGTCGCTCAAGACTGTCGGGCTGTCCAAGCGATACGTTGCCCAAACGTATCAGCTCGTAGCCACTATCCTTTAACTCGGCAATCTCGAGTTCACTGTCGACCGGGGCGTGATGTAGATGCCATCATCGCCAAGTCCATTGGTGTATAGCCTCCAGTGCTCGAGAACATGCTTTCATACAAGACGAAGCTCATCAAGAAGAAACTTTGTACCATCTTCCTCGACCCAGATGGTGCCTCAGACAACCACGATGACCTCACCAAAACCCTTTACTCGCTTCTTTTCACTTGGTTGAATCAATCAATCAATCAACGTCTATGCCGCAGTGACTTCGACAACTTCGTCGGTTTGTTTGACCCCCCCTGGCCCCCAAAACATGACAAGCCAGCCTAATTTCCTCGACCAATTCTGCATCAGCTTCGCCAACAAGTGCTTGCAGAACTTCATCTAGAAGTGCGCCCTCAAGTCTCATGTCAACGAGTACCAAACAGAAGGCATTTCTCATTTTGTTCCCTCCATCCCCTCCTTTGACAACGCAGAATGCGTTCGGCTTATTCAAAACAAGCCTGGAGGTCTCATCCATACCATAGATGACCAGGCCCGCCGTTCGCACAAGAAGACTAACCAAACAATGATGGAAGGTTTTGGTAAGCACTGGGGCAATCATTCGTCCTTCGAAATAGGGGCGATCGATCGATTGGGATTCCCTACCTTCACTGTCAACCATTTCAACGGCCTTGTTACATATTCCTCTGAAGAGCAAAACCTTGATTCACTTAACCCCGACTTTGTGTCGCTTCTCCGTGGTTCCGGCAGTAGTCCCGCTGGTGGTGCGGAAGCGGCGGGATCTATTAATCCTTTATCAAGGGTTTATTTTCTGGGAAAGCCATCGCCACCCAAGGTCATCCCAAGAACGAAGATACCATCGCTTCCACGCAGCAGCCCGTAAAGCCTATGCGCGACCCGTCAATGCGTCGTAAAGGCACAATCAAGCGGACGCCAACACTTTGTGAGGATGGCGCAGCTGTTGAAGAGCAAGACCTCGAGGAAGAAGATGTGTCAAATCCCTCGAGTGCAACGTCGTGTGTGGCGGGCGAGTTCAGATCTGCCTTGGATATGCTGTTCGAAACACTATCTGATATGCAGAGTTGGTTCGTCTTCTGTGTGAATCCCAACGATTCACAGTTGCTCAATTAGCTCGAGGGCCGGAGTGTAAAGGGTCAGATTCGGAGCCATAGATTGTCAAAATTCCTATTATTCACCAATAAAGATGATTCCTATTGTGCGCTTGCCACCCACTATTACCCCAGGTCATCCACTAATTATTTAGGAACCTGTCTATAATGATTGCCTCTATTGTAACAACCCCCTCCCTCACCTCTAATTTTGTGTGATGAAAAAAAAATGCGCAATGGCTTAATATTTCGTGAGCTGGTTTTTTATTAGTGCAATGGACCAAAATTTCGCAACGGGGAAAACTTTCAGTGCAGTGGAACAAAAAATCGTAGGGTAAATATATGTACAGATATTATATTCTGCCATACATACCAGCGGTTGTCACGCTGCGATTATAATGATGGTGGGTTTAATTACCACATCCCCGCAATCATGTCACGTGAATGATAAGAGATGAGCGTGTGCACAGCGTCGCATACAGGAGTTCAAGTTCATCACTGCTGCCTCACCTTTTCCTCACTCCGTTTCGTTTTTTCCCTCTTTCTTCATTCAGCCATAATGCCGCTGCAATGAAAATCTTGTATACAATATAACTATTCCGAAGCAACGCTGAAGAATCTACTACCTTGTCCGACCTGCAGTAAAAAGTTCAAAAAACAAGGTTTCAAGAGGCATACGGCAAGCTGCAGTGCTCGAGAAGAAGCAGAGAGGGAGAATAATTTGGCGGGGCGCCGTTATGAACATGCTCTCAAAGGTGAGTTATTGATGTGCACTCGCAGATATTCAAAGTGATATTAACTCATGTTTTGAGATCAACTGCGACCCGGGCGTGTCCGGAATGGGTTGAACATTGCCAGCGGATCGGTATTATCGCCATCTGCAGAGTCAGGCAATAGTGCTGAAAATCAATTGGATGACATAGCGCACCCTTACGAAAACGACGGAGGTACGGATCTACTGTCTGGTCTTCTTTGTTATCGTATTAACACATACTAACACTATGCATCAATACAGTAGCCCCTCAAGGACCATCTTTTGAGACTCCTGATAGTCCAGGTAAGTATTGACGTGAATGATTGGGATCATCAATGGCTAAATTTCTTACTCCAGTAAAAAGTGTCGTTTCGTTCTGTGTCTATGTCCACCACCAATTCCGCCGATAGCCAGGAATGGCTGGCAAATGATGATTTTCCTCTTTTCAAGACCGAGTACCACCCTCGTAGCAAGCATCCAAATCTTATGCAAACGTCCGATGAATTTCGCAAGTTCAAATCATTCAGACCTCCTACTGACCCTGCTCCTTGGCGTCCCTTCCGATCCAAAGGTGATTTCGAGTTCACCAAAATCGCGCTCCAGGCTTCTCTCAATAAAGGGCAGATTGATGCCCTTCTCAATCTCATCTCCCGTGTCACCAAGGGCGAGGTCGAAGTCACTCTCAAGAACGAGGCTGAGCTTTGTAAAGCATGTGATGCAACTGCAGAAGAGCTTACTCCAGTGAGTCGTATTTCTAATATACTACAGACTGTGTATGAAATATAGTTAATACTGATCAGTAGCTGTAGTTCGCCAGGCATGAAGTTACTGCACCATACAAGAAGGAGGAGCACATTTACGAGGTTCATGCACGATCTGTATGGCAATGGGCGCTTGGCCTCTTGAATAACCCCCATATTGCTCCCTACTTTGTTTGGGATGCGGAACGCCTCTATAAACAAAATTGTGCCGACTCGGAGTTTGAGCGATTCTATGATGAACCTTGGACGGCTGACAGATGGTGGGATATTCAAGTAAGTAGCACCATGACATAAAACATTATCTGTAGTCTAAGTTTTACGTGTACGTTCTACGACGAATCATGCCAGACTTCTCTACTGACTTCTGCCGAAAATGCTGTGCCGCTTGCCTTTATCCTCTATGCTGACAAGTCAAAGCTATCATCATTCGGAACGGTCAAAGGATACCCTGTAGTTGTGCGCTGTGCAAATCTTCCCGCATATATACGGAATAGTATGGATATTGGAGGAGGTACAGTCGTAGGGTGGTTACCAATTGTGAGTCCCTGGATCTCCTCATTACTACATTAACTAGTTCAAAACGTTGATAGGTTCCTGAGGATGCCGAGGAAGAAGGGAAACTTGGCTACATGACACTCAAACGTGTAGTCTGGCACCGATCATTTTCTGTATTACTTGAGGAAGTTGCACAGTATTCGAGATCCGGGTATGCCCATATGTGCTTCGACAAGATTGAACGCTGGCTATTCCCTCTCATCTTAATTCTTTCGGCGGACTATGAAGAACAGTAAGTACTACCCAATAAGATCCCTCTTCGACGAGTTACATGCTTATTAGGCATATTTATACAGGTGTATGATGGCACTCATCCGTGGGCGCCTTGGCAAATGCCCCTGTCCAGTGTGTTTAGTCCCACTTGAAGAGCTTCACGATATTTCCAAGTCATTTCTGCACCGACAGCAGGCACAGGTGCAGGATGCATTAAATGCTTGGGCGGACAACCGACAATGCGGAGAGGAAATGCTCAAACAGTTTGGACTTCGACCGATTGAAGTAAGTATTACCACTGAGAGCTTGAACAAGTGGCATTTCAATTTACTGATGTACTCCATCACAGAATGTTTTTTGGCTTGTTC
>JBBPMM010000717.1:0-14508 GCA_038090335.1 Solioccasus polychromus
GTAGCCAAGAGTATGTACTATCTTTCTCTCCAGCAAAGCTTGGTGTGATTATTCCAGGTGATTGCAGTGCGCTTCGCGCACTGCATCAGGGTTAGTTATTGAAAGGGTTTTGGAGGTCACTGTAAGTGGCTGTGTTAGTGGTGTAGATCTATACTCACTCCCATTTCATTCATTGTATGCTCACAGTTTGTAAGTGGCTGTGTTAGTGGTGGTGATCCATTCTCACTTTTGTTTCATCCTTTGTGTGCTCACAGGCAGTATTAAACAGGGGAATTGCATACCAAGATGTAACCATCCAACGACTAAGTGCCATGCTTGTAGACTCTAACAACCTCATTCATGCACATGAGAAACTGCATGATTGTGAATCCATCTATGCTGATGACCATGCAGCTGATGCTGCAAAAAAGCTTTGTGAAATCATGGATGATCCAAGCAAGGGGGTCAGAGAAAATACATTTATAATGGATCGGATAGCAGGTGAGTTAACATTATCTTAGTCCAATCAACTTTCTAACATTCACCCTATAGACTTGACAACACGTTGCATCCGCAGGCTGGAAGAGCTTGGTGATGCCGCATTGGACTCCACAGATCATGATGCGGCTATCATGAACTACTCGGGCGCATTGTCGCTCAATGCAGGGAATCGCGGAAAAATTCTCCTCAAGCGAAGTAGAGTGTGGAACCTTGTGTGTTCTTGGGACAAGGCACTCACCGATGCGAACGAGGTGAGGGGCATTCTGTGTTGCGTCATTCGAATCTCGCCAATAAACATGGTTCAGGCTATCAAGCTTGATCCGAAATCACCATCTGGTTACGAGACCAAACATGCTGCGCTGCTCGGAGCTCGCCGTTACGATGAAGCCATCAGCGCGTACGAAGATATGCTGAAAAGACTCGAAGAGTCTCCTAATCCCCTCGTTCGTGGTAGGTATTCGCTGACCTGGGTAAGACATTCTTTGATCGTCTCTTCACCTCACAGAATCGCAAAAAAAATATGTGGCTCCATCAGAGACGATGAAAGCCATCCGCAACTCTTTCTACGCAAACCAGCGAGATGTACCACTTGTCCTCATCAACACAAAAACAGGTCTTCTTCGCAATGCTCACGAGCGGTGGGAGGATTTTGAGTCCGATACAAGCTGCAAGGAACTTGTTGCGTCTAAAACAAAACTCATTGACCACAAGCGCATCAGCCGAACTATTCAACAGTATTTACAATATGCCACGTTTTCGCACACTTGGGAGAGCGCACATGACGAACCTTCATTCCAAGTTGTCCGTCCCACATCGGTTCACAAACTAGAGAAATCCCCTAAATTCTTCAAGCTGATGGCGTTCTGTCGGACAGCACTCGAGGCCAATTTGCGATGGGCTTGGTCAGATACATGTTGCATTGATAAAACGGACGGACCAATTCTCCAGGAATCGCTGACGTCAATGTTCAAATGGTATCACAACTCCTCCCTCACGATCATTCACCTCAAGGATGTATTCTCCGGGACCAGTATCCTCACGCTGATCGAATGTCTTTGGAACACGCGCGCATGGACCTTGCAAGAATTTTTTGCTTCGAGGGTCATCCGATTCTTCACGGAAGATTGGCGGGTTTACCTTCCTCACGAGACAGTGTACAATCACAAAGAGTCTACTCTTATCATGGACCAGATGGCGGCCGCGACAGGGGTTGATGCACAGGTTCTACTCTCGCTTCGTCCAGGACCAAATAATGTTCGGCAGAAGTTGTGCCTAGCAGCAACCCGAGCTGCTACGAGAGAGGAGGACATTGCTTACTCTCTCTTCGGTATATTCGACGTCGTTCTCCCGGCCACGTATGGCGAAGGGCAGGAGTCGGCGCTGGGTCGTCTCCTCCAAGAAGTGTTGACCCGGTCAGGAGACATCACCATTCTTTCATGGACTGGAAGGGCATCCAAGTACAACAGCTGCCTTCCTGCGGAGATTACCGTCTATCGCGAGCCAATCTCGCCAAAGGTTCCTGCGCTGCTCGAAGGGGATGAGTTGGACGAGTTGATAGAGGAAACGCGGACATTACTGGGACCGCGTTTGGGCACGGTTATAGCGCTGTACGACCAAGTGTGCGGTCTCGAGTCAGCACGTCTTGTTAGCCAGCGATTGACGCTTTCCTGCATCAAGCTTCCCCTTAAAGATCTGATGATGGCGAGCAGTGGTGGCGAGTGGATCTGTCGAGCTTACACGCACAACGTTGGGAATGTGGAGATTAGGACAAGGGAGGATTTGACGGGCATAAGAAACCTGGTGCTCGTTCATCCGTGGTTGCGATGTCTTCTCGATGATGTCCCGTCTTTTGAAGATCCGATTGAGGATGGTGTCGGAGCGCCCGTGTCACTTGACAATGCCAACGTCGGCGGCCTATCACAGGTCACACGTGTTCCCTCGACATCGTATACCTTCTCTCCTCAGCAGCCTGTAGGGCAACAACTCGACAAGCTTACGTGTGCACTCCGGTTCTTTGCACGGCTCAAACAGCCGTTTGGCGCGCTGTTGCTTACACAACTGTCTCACATTGAATACAAGCGCGTCGCATCGGATTGCCCTATCATGGTCCAGTTCCAATCAGACGTGTTGCCGCTGGATCTCAAAAAAAGGATTCAAAAGATCGAAGTATTGTAGTTTGTTGTTGAATTGGTTCGTCTGTTGTTGCATCGTCCACTGCTATCTCCTACTCGCACTTCGCGTCGCTTTCACATTGTGCGTACCTACGCCATACACTGTATAGTATTCTATATATCACGATTCTCTTCATTGACCAGGTCGGCGATCGCGTCGACGCTGGAAACCTGTTTCAACCGTATCCCAATTCCTGCAGCAACGAGTTACGCTCAACTAGCGTTGTCGGCGAGAGGAATAGAAACTTCGCGATCTTTATCGATTCCTACATGCGTGAGGCAGGTTCCGTAGCTGGCCGTTTGCATAGCCATTTCTTCTTGATCAAACGAAGCAAGAATGGTTCGCAGATCCGCTTCTGCAAACGACTCTACTATGACAGACGTTCAATGGGTGATGCAGTTCACGACGTTTGACCGATACCGATCTCAGTATAAACCGATTTCGTGCTAGCGGATGTAGCATGCCCAACGAGGTCGGACATTCCGATTTACTGGTCATGGTGGTTCATGGGATCACAAGTCCCGCTAAACAAGGAGTGGTATACCTGGTCATTAATGGTGACAATGGAACTCGTGTACAGGAAATCACGATCATCTTTGCTGATCACACGGATCCTGAATGCTTTCCAATGGAGGTGTTGTACATGCACGTTGGGACCATCCGTGCTAGTGCTCGAGTGCTTGAGTGAAATGCTCGGGAATCAAAGAATACAAGGTGGATAAGAATGAGAAGACGCACGTAAGGAAAAGGGCACACGAATGAGCACCTGCCACTCTTCTCTCTATTCGGTATGTCTTATGACCTACAAAAATACGTCGAGTAACGCCAGTGGACGAAAGAAATAAGATACTGACGTGGGCGACAGAACCCAGTGACCTGATGGCTAGTCAAGAAGCACATGGTAAGCGGATGACTCCGGAAGAACGATTCAACACTGGCGAGTGGAAGTAAGGGGGACGAGCGATGGTCAGGTGGCTGTTTGGGATGCGGACAGTCACCAAAAGACGAGAGTCACTTGGGAGCAGTGCGCCCGGTCGAGGTCTCTGCGAACGGGATGAGAATTGTACCCAGTTCAGAAGACAAAACTTCCCGTATCTAATTGCTTTCGACTGGGGACTGACTCGGCCCTTGGAACCATTACAACCGGGCGGTTGCGGTCAGATTCTCACCGAACCAACGTCTCATCGCCACTGCACGTGGAACCGAGCGATTTTGAAGGCTGATTTATGTAATACGTATCGCCACAGCTACCACTCAAAACGATGATCGTCCTCACGCTGTCCGTGAAACCATGGACGCTGTCGTCACCGTCGCCACCGTCCTAAAAGGTATAAGCGGGGGGTTATTTGACCCTATCGTCGACAGACTGCCTCCTCTTCAACGCTGGCGAAGGCACCGCCTTCAATATCGCAGGCAAGGTCAGTTGATCTATTTATCCCATTGATCCGCTCACCATCCCACAGAACGAACTCGAAGCGTCCGTCATGCTCTCGAGACCACCCACAATTCACCCCGCTGCTCACCGCCCGCACTCCCACCTCATCCACGCCTTCTACCTCGCTCCCGCCCTCGCACCACACCCCATGCTCCGTCACCCAGACAAACTTGGTATCCCTGTCGACCCTTCCTACTTTTGTACTGGAAGGACATCGTGCTGGTCTCGGCCTTTTGGTCGAGCCCCTGTCATCTAACTTAACGACGGACGATGACGACGAGGCAATAGAAGCGGTATCCATCGAGGCAATGGACGTTCATGGCTGTATCGCCGCTCTAATGTCCGCTATCGGACGAACTAACAAATTCGTCGGCTGCGTGGGCGACACGCTCGTCATGGGTAATGGATTCTGGGCCGAAGAGTGCCAACGTACCGGTGGCCTGCTTAAGCGCACGTAGGATCGTATATCGAGGAAAGCAACCCAGTGTGCCGTCGATGTCTTTGGAACCGGCGACGGTGATGTATGCGACATGGCTTCGTGTTGCCGAGTAATGTTTTGACGTATGGTCTCTGCCAATATTTTATCCGCCGTAATACTGTAGTGACGGTCGCAAGTCGTATGCAATACCCCGACCAACCGCTCCGTCGACGCAGCACGTCGTCGACGATCCCTTCAGGAATGGCGGTACGGGAAGCATAATTGCCGTGGACAAACAAGGTAATGATGATCAGTCATTTCCCTACCCTACGAGCCAGGAACTGATGCTGAACCAGTCGGCCTGCCATTCAACTTGAGCGGCATATACCGCGGGGTGATCCGTCCTTACAGTGTACGAGTTGAGTTGAGTCGGTCTTAATGATGCCTTGAAACGTAGAGTAAATACCGTGGATGATCCATCATCTCTACTTTTTTGGAATTAATCCAGACCGTGAGCACAACGCCAGTGAGATCAACGTGCTCTCTTCATCCGGTCTATTTCGTCTACTACTACCACTGCCTTGACATTGGAAACGCGACGAAGTGCCTATTCATAATGCGGTAAGGCTTATCTGCTTCTGCCCTACTGTCACTACCCAGGTGTGTTCTCCATCAACACGTTGCATCTTCTTTTGACTGATAGTCCCCGTTTCCGGGGACCCGCTGCCTTATTATAGCGGCTTCTTCAGAGCACAAGGTGGGTCTCATGACACACCAACATTTGTATGTCAGGTGTAGACCGGTGTGGCCTCACTCAAGTGCAGAACGTGATGGATGTCTATAGCAGAAAAGGGACATAGGGGAAGATACTGATGCTCTATGCAACCTCTGCCCCCTTCTTATATACTGTTTGCGGCATGCAATATCAACATCTGACAACAGTGGTGGCATGTTGAGTTGGAACATAGGTGGAGCTGAAGCTGGTGAAGCTGCTTGGCTTACACCCCTCCACCCTCTAAAGAATTTGTCTGTCCCTTCCAAACATCAAGAGCTTCACAGTCTTTTAGGTCATGGTGTGGCAGCCATTCATTGTCTTCTGGTCTATAACCAACCCAGCATACTAAGTACCTCTGCCCTCTCCCCATGTGCCATTCATCAATGATCTGGTTGATAAGGGTTTCTTGCTGGCCTTCCGGCATGACGACTGGGCCAGGTCAGGGTTGTTCACAGTTGGGGAAGAGTGACACATCATTTTTGATATGGTGTCAGAGTTGGCTTGCATGGAAGGTTGGGAAGATGTTAGTGGAGTGTGGGAGATCAAGGGTGTACATCGATGTCTCTGGGTGTGCTTCCACAATAGTGTATGGCCCATCAAAATGGGGCATAAATTTGGCAACGCGCTTGTCATCCTTCCGCAGATATTCACGCTGATGATGCTTTGTTGACAGCAGAACACGGTTGCTGACCTGAAAGAGGGGATTGGATGAGTGATGCTTATTAGTCATAGTTGCTTGGGACACCTTAGCCATAATGAGCCAATCTTGGGCCTCCCAGACATCTGCCTGTAGTTTAGCTAACAGTTCACTGGCATCTTGCATCGCCTTGTCTTCTCCTCTATTGGGGATGATTGGTGGTAGTAGTCAAGGAGACCATCCCAAGTGGAGTTGGAAATTGGAAAAACCGGTGCTCGCATTAGTGGAGTTCATCATCTGGAAACATACATGCAGTAGTGCCTTCACCCAGCCGCATTGGTTTCTTTTGATGAAGTAGTGGAGGCATTGGATCATTGTTTTATTTGTCTGTTTGCTAGCACCATCTGTTTGTGGGTGGTATGATGTGGAGAGCTTTAGATCAACACTGGTTAGTTTGTGTAGTGCATGCCAGAATTTGGAGAGAAAGAGCTTATCATGGTCAGAGACAATGTGGAGCAGAAGCCCATTTTCACAGTACCAGTGGTCAAAGAAGAGTGTTGCCAGTTCATGTGCAGAGATGTTGTCCTTGCATGGGATAAGTCGGATGTTGGTGTTGAGACAGTCCATGATCATAAGGATCATGTTGTATCCTTGGTCTGGGGGAAGCAGGCCAACAAAGTCCATCATGATACAGTCCCCACATGCATCTGGGATGGGTAACAGGTGTAGCAGCCCTGCGGGCATGGTTGTTGGTGACTTGTTCTGGCTACAATCTTGGCAAGAGGAGATGTATAAGCTGCACAGATCTTTTCTCATCAAGGGCTAGTAGTACAAAGTGCACAGAGCTTTGTATGCCTTGTCCCTGCCAAAGTGCCCCAGGATGTCATGTGCAAGGTGAAATAGTTGTTGACATATTGACTGGACTTGTGGGATGACCAGCCGTCCTGAAAGAAACAACAGTCCATTGCATTCTTGGAGATTAGGGAACTTATTGATTAGTCCAAACAGGCATCGGCAGTAGGGGTCTTCCAAATATCCTTGTAGGATGTCACATACAAGTGACCGATCAATGGTGATGTCTAATGTTGAAGATGTCTTCGTGGGTTCGTTGACTGATGTGAGAGTATGTGATACTTTGATCAATCCGATTGTGATTGGTATGTCGCCTGCGTCAGCTGCTTGTGAGTGTGGTATGCTTGTGCATGAGAGAGTGTCCATGGCGACATTGTCTGGTCCATTGATGTAGCGAAACGAGATGTTGAATTGTGATAGGTATTCCAACCAGCATGCTTGTTGCCTTGACATTTCTTGCTGCCTGAAGAAGTGTTCGAGCATGTGGTGGTCTGTGTAGACAATGATGGGTGCCCCTAGCAGTTTGATTCGCCATTTCTTGAGTGCCTTTATTATGGCAAGTAGCTCTTTCTCATGTACTGGATAGTTCAGTTCAGTGTTCCGTAGCTGTGTGGAGTCGAATGTGACAGGCCATGATGTTTCTAGTGATTCTCCCCATGACAGGACTGCACCCATTCATGTGTCTGATGTGTCACACATGAGAAAGATCTTGTTGTTGCCTGAATTGTCATGGTCAATAATTGTTAGGCACCAAGGGCTGAGAAGGAGGTTCTTCAGGGCCTTGAATGCTTGTTGGTGTCTAGCTGCCCACATTGGAAAAGTGCAGTCTGCCTCCTTCATCGTGAGCAGTGTCAGGATGTGTGTGTGTTCCACAACATCTGGTATGTGATGGGCCAGGTAATGGATGAGACCCAGGAAAGCACACACATTGTTAGCCTTCTTAGGGACTGGCCAATTATGGTGAAAAGACTTGAAAGGTGGTTGAGTGGACTGTTAGTCCTGGCCACCTGGAAGTAGTCTGAGGGTGATGGGGGAGTGATATGTTCGCCCCAGAGGGACTCTAGTGCAAGGGATTAGTCCTAGAATGAAGGTGGGCACAAATGAGTATAGTCCAGACACAGTCCAGATGGTTGTAAACAGTAGTCTGGTTGGTGTAAGTCATTAAAAATTGTGAGGACTGGTGGTACAGTTGAGTAAAATGGTGCAGTAGACAGTAAAATGGTGAGGGAGTGGTATTCCAATGGTGATGGTGATGGTGGTGAGCAAACAGTAGCTAGCTTATTTCAAATGATGAGTACAAAATTTATAGTCCAGGCATACTCAGACTTCTATGTAGGTATGGAGAGACACATGGTCTATGTACCTGATAATATAAAAGGAATGGGTCGAGACTGGGAATATGAAATATGCAACGGAAAATCCCGACTCAGTCCCAAGTAGCCCAAATGTCTAAGGTGATGTTGGAGCTTCGAACTGAAAAGTTAAGTAAAAATAGGGGAAACTTACAAAAATGGTAACCAAGAAAGAAAACATAGCTAAGATTAGTCCAGTTGGTATACACACTAGTCCAACTGGTCTGTCCTGGACTGTATAGACTGACGAACTGGACTATCATGAAGCATAGGTAAGTAAAGTGTTCAAATGATGAAAACATAGAAAACACTAGGTTATACATGTAGAGGTGTATCAACCTCTACAACAGATCTGTTCAATTTTTTGAGGGTCCGCTTTGACACCCACAGCAGAGATCTGGTTCCCAAGAAAGTCCACCTGCAAATTGAACAATGATGTCTTTTTAAGCGAGCAAAAGAGTAACACAGCTCGTAAGGCCTCCAGGACCTTCTGACAATTGGACCTGTTGTAGAGGTTGACACACCTCTACGTGTATAACCTTATGTTTTCTATATTTCCTTCATTTGAACACCTTACTTACCTATGTTCCATGATAGTCTGGTTTGTTGGTCTACACAGTCCATGACAGACCGTTCAGACTAGTGCGTATACCAACTGGACTAGTCTTAGCTATGATTTCTTACTTGGTTACCTTTTTCGTAAGTTTCCCCTATTTTTACTTGACCTTTCGGTTTGTAGCTCTGATGTCACCTTAGATGTTTGGGCTACTCGGGACCAAGTCAGGAACTTCTGTCACCACCCATCAGGGTCAATATTTCATATTCCTGGCCTTGACCCATTCCTTTTATATTATCAGGTACATAGACCATGCATCTCTCCATACCTATGTAGAAGTCCAAGTATGCCTGGACTATAAATTTTGTACTCGTCATTTGAAATGACAGCAGCTTTCTACTGTTTGCTCACCACTGTCACCATCACCATTGGGATACTGCTCCCTCACCGTTTTTACCATCTACCACACCATTTCTCTCGACTGAACCACCAGTCTTAACGTATTTTAACGACTTACACCAACTGGACTACCATTTATGACTGTCCAGACTGTGTCTGGACTATACTTGTTCATGCCCACCTTTGTTCTAGGACTAATCCCTTGCACTAGAGTCCCTCTGGGGTGAACATATCACTCCCCCATCACCCTCAGACTACTCCCAGGTGGCCAGGACTAACAGTCCAGTCAACCACCTTTCAGGTCTTTTCACCATGTTCTTCAATGTCTTGTGACCAGATGATAATGTTGTCCATGTAGATATGACAGATGTTTCCAATCAATGGGTGGAGCATGGCGGTGACTCTTCATTGATGGAAGGCTGGAGCATTTTGGACACCCATCGGCATCACTGTCCATTTGTATCCACCCCATGGTGTCATAACTGCGAGTAGGTGTATGTTGTCCAGGTGGACATGGGACTGAAAGAACGAGTTAGTCATATCTAGTTTTCCAAACACTCTACCTTTAGCACAGTTGCATAGTATTTCATCCACTTGTGGCAATGGGTGGTTGTCTGGGACAGTATTAGCATTTAGTTGTCAGAAGTCATTCACCCAACATGGCAGGACCGTCAGGTCAGCTTTAGGGATGATGAATGCAGGTGAGGCATGTGTGCTTGACAACAGTCAGAGATGTCCAGCATCAATGTGTTGGTCCAATAGCATTTTCCACACAGCCTGGTATTTTTGTGGACAGTTGTACAAGCATGTCTGTATGATCTTGTTAGTGTCTTTTAGTTTGATGTGGAAGAGGAACTTGGTTGGTAGTGTTTCCGTGTGTGAGATATCTGCTGGAAAACAGTCTGTGAATTCTTCTTTAAGTAGCTTGTCACATCTGGTGAAGTCAACATCATTTGCCATGTGTGCGATGTGGTGTCCAATCATGGCGATGACAGTACTTTGTTCAGCTGCTGTGGTGACTGAGGGAACCAGTCCATTTAGAAGGTTGTAGTTAGCGCCTTTAGCGAGGCAGGTGCGGGTTTCGTGGTCGATTACAACTTGGTTATGTGTGAGGAATGGTCCACCTAGGAGAAGTGGGGTACAAAGTCTAGGTGTGATAATTGCATGAACAGGCAAGGAACAAAAGATAGAATCTAAAGACATGCAGCAAAGATGGACATAATTAGTGAGAAAAAATGTGTCCTCCTTTTCCCCAGATATTGCCATTGAGGCTGTTACAACCTTGTGCAGTTTGTGCATGCACAAGCCAAGTTGTCGTACAAGTGATTCAGTAATCAGAACTATGGGGGATCTGTGGTCAATCAGTGCTTCTATGTGCACAGGGGAGGAAACAGAAGGCCCATTGACCAGGCATTTCCATTTAATGTGTGGAACTGAGAATGGGGTGATGCACTCATCTTCAGATTCCAATCTGTTCCCAAGGACTGCTGAAGGCATTATGACACCAACCTCTACTTCATCACTTTTGCCGATAGCAGTGATTGTCATTGTGTTTTTTGCCTTCATGGAGACTGCCAGTTTGATGTTGTCCTTCATCAATGGCTTGTATGTCTTCCCATTGGGGAAACCATTTGGGCAGGCATGAGAGGTACATATGTCCCACAAAGGGATGGTGACACTTGAAACATCCATTGCTTTCTCTTAGCAGCACTCGTTCGTCATCCATTAGCACTGGCAGCTTTCCAGAGGCCCTTGCATTTTCTTTGCCTGTTGTGGCTGTTCCTGCAGTGTATGTCATCCATCCATTGGCATGGTTACACAAAGCTTCCTTGATTGCTTGAGAGTGTGCCTTCGTGTCAAGTTGGTGTTCTTTGTCAAGTCTCATTACTGTTATGGTTTTCTAGACCCCTATCCATTTATCCCTATCTTTTCTGCTAGCCTCCTATTTTTCCCGATCCTCATTCCTATATTTCCCGTCTTCTGATTCTTTCCATTTTACCTTGTAGCACCGGAGCTAAGGGTTACCACATTTAGTTACGAATCCTCCGGAACATTCTAGATAGTCTCCTTTTTCTTCTTGGTCTGTGTGCATCCTCTTTACCTATAAATAGGTAGATTTCCTGTACTTGTTCCTCAGCTAGTTCTACGCAATCCAAGCCTAGTAACCAGCAAGCCGCTCAGGACGAGCAAGACCCTTCATCATTCCAGTCATCCAGTACTCTCTTCTCGAAGCCTCCATAACCACTCGGAGAGGGGTACGTCAGCAGATCTATATCTTCTTCACTACCATCGCACAGGAGATACCCCAAGGAAGGGTAGACGTTCTTGCTTGGGAGGACACCACCGTTGTCTTGATAGTCTTAGGACTTCCATGTCGAAGGATCAGAGTCTACCATCGACTCTATCATTTAAGTTACTAGCTGAGTTACTAGCCTCAGCATAACAAAAGAACTAGCTCTCTTCACCATCCCCTTCTATAGCGGATGGAACCCCTCTACCCATCATTACTCCACCTCGCAGTCCTGCTTACCCTACACCCTATCAGAAGAAGAACAAAACCCATAACCCTTACTCTATCCCCTTCGTCGCCACCTCTTCCGTTCCCCTTGAACGAACCACATCACTTCCAGAACTGTCTCACAAGGAGACTCCCATTGATGTTGAGCAAGACCCACAACAGGAAGTTGATTGGGAGCAGGAGCTTGACGACGAGCAAGACGCCAGACTTGCCCAGCAATTGTCCGCAGAAGGACACGATGACGAAACAGTTAGGAGAAGAGTAGAAGCTTCTCAGGAACAGAGACATGCTTTAGCAGAAGAAGAAGCCCATAGGACTGCTGAATACCTTAACAGACAAAGAGAAGAGATGGCCAAGACTACAGAGCTCAAGGCCGGACTTCCGGATGACTTCTCCAGAGAATCAGAAGATGCTGTGCGCTGGATGCTTGCTATGAAGGCATACTTCAAGATGAACGGCGACCTTTACGACGATAAGGCAATGATGCTCACCACGCTGAACAAAATGAGCAAGGGGCGAGGAAAGGTCTTCTCAGAAGGGTGGTTCTATCGCTTGGAAAGTCCTAATATTCCAGACGATCACCGAACCTTTAATGTCATGGCCGCCGATTTCGCCAAGACCTTCTTTCCCTTCAACACCGCCAGTAAAGCCTGCTGAACCATCCGTAACCTCACCCAGAATACTAAAGATAAGGATGGCTTCACCAAATATGTTGCCGACTTCTCCTTAGCCACCACCCAGACTGGGCTCGCTGATGAAGAAGCCCTTATTGAATACTTTGGGAGAGGATTAGACGAGAAGATTACCACCAATATCCTCTCTATGGCCACCGTCCCCACTATGCTTCAAGGATGGATGGATCAGGCAAGCAAGTTCAATGCGCAACAAGAACGCATTAAGGATATGCATAAAGGCTTGGGATGGAGGAACTTCTCTAACGAAAGGAAGGACCCTAACGCCATGGAAGTCGATGCTATTCGACTCTCCCCCGTCGAGAAGGCTCGACACATTCACAAGGGAAGGTGTTTCATTTGTCATAAGAAGGGCTGTACCACTCGAAACCATCCTTGTGACAACAAGAAGGTAGAAGGATCTACTCCCACCCGATCCAACAATCCCTTCAGAAACCAGATGAAAGTCGCTGCAGTCGTCACTCCTGACCCTCCTAAGGCACCAGAACCTCCCCCATCTTCAGAGCTCGACGAATACCTTAAAGTCCTTAAAGGATGAAAGGTCGACCAAAAGGAACTCGTACGAGTCCTCCAAGAGTGTTTTGAGGAAGACGAGACCAAGGTCTCAAGGATGACCACCACCGAGAGAGTTCAGGGTTTTTAGAACGGAGGAAAGCTTCAGCATCTTCTCCTCCCGAACATTCCGCTCCTATCATTTGTACTAGTAAGAAAGAGAAATCTATTCGTATCCCCATCTCTCTTTCTCACAGAACAAAAACCGCTGAAATTAATGCTCTCATCGACTCAGGAGCCACAGAAAACTTCATTGATCCCATCACCATTGCTAAGTATCAGTTCCCCACTAAACGACTTCTTTCTCCTATCAAAGCGTCAAATGCCGATGGATCCACCAACAAAGGAGGGTTTATCCAGAAGGAAGCCTTCCTGGCCGTCGATATGGCAGGACAAGAGGAAGTCATCCGTTTCCTTGTATTAAACTGCAGAGGAGATCAGGTAATTTTGGGAATTCCATGGTTCACCAAGGTGAACCCATATATCGATTGGACTAATCGAGTCATCACCATTCCCCCCTTATCCGAAAATCACAATGCTGAGGGGAAAGCTCTCAAACAACGATATCTGGTGGAATCGTTGAAGAAAACCACCATCGCCACGGAGGCAGCTATTGCCGCTCCTAAGAAGGAGAAAGTCCTACCCCCAGAATACCAAGAGTATTCTTCCATATTCGAAGAAAAGACTCACAACCTCCTTCCCCCTTCCTGACCCTTCGATCATGGGATCGATCTTGACAAATCTTTCATACCAAAGATCGCAAAGGTTTATCCCCTTAACCCTAAAGAAATGGAAACATGTAAGGAATTTGTCAATGAACACCTTTGAACTGGTCGGATCGTACCCTCTAAATCCCCTCAAGCGTCTTCATCCTTCTTTGTACCCAAGAAGGATGGCTCTCTACAACCTTGCCAGGATTATAGATACCTCAATTCCCATATGGTCAAGAATGCTTACCCACTTCCCCTTATTTCTGACCTTTTGGATAAATTGAAGGATTCCACGATCTTCACCAAATTTGACGTACGGTGGGGATACAACAACGTCCTTATCAAACCTGAAGACCAATGGAAAGCGGCTTTCATCACACCATTCGGACTTTTTGAACCGACGGTTATGTTCTTCGGGTTGTGTAATTCCCCTGCCACATTCCAAGCGTTCATGAATGATGGATTCCATGATCTCATCTCTGAAGGATGGGTCGTCATTTACATGGATGACATCCTTATCCATTCCTTGGATCCTGTCCAACATACAGAATGGATGAAACAAGTTCTTCAGCAACTCAAAAATCTCCATCTCTCCTTAAAGATTTCTAAATGCTCCTTTGACGTCACTGAAGTCGAGTATCTTGGGATGATTGTTGGCCACCATCAGGTGTCTATGGATCCAACAAAGTTGAAAGCGATCCAAGAATGGCAACCCCCAACCTCTGTAAAAGCAGTGCGATTGTTCCTTGGGTTCTGCAACTTCTATTGAAAGTTCATCACGAACTTTTCCACTATTGCTCAACCCCTCATCGATCTAACCAAGAAGACGACTGTCTGGGAATGGTCCGCTGTAGAGGTTGATACACCTCTACATGTATAACCTTATGTTTCCTATGTTTTCATCATTTGTTTACTTTACTTACTTCTGTTCCACGATAGTCCGGTTCGTCGGTCTACACA
>JBBPMM010000718.1:0-14507 GCA_038090335.1 Solioccasus polychromus
AAGACTTGTACGATATCTACCTACTCGAGCTAACTAGTACGTAGTTCGTTCACTCGATAGGTAAATCATCCCGAATAAAGTCCGTTGTTCACGAACTGAGTTCGTTCACTCGATAGCATTTCTTTCACTTCTAATTACAAGAAAGCACTCGAATTGCGTCCTAATGGTCACCCTGATCGAGCCTTGACATTGCTACAACTATCTCAAGCACTGTTGCATCACTACGGAATGACAGGGTATGAAGCATCCCCTGAGGGCGAACTGCAAAAATACGTTGACGAGCTTATTGGCATGTGCGATGAGGACAGTCATGAACATCGCGCTGCGAAACTCATGCTTCAGACGTACGAGCGTCTCAGACTTGGAAATTCTGGCGCTCTGGACATGCTGATTTCGACATTGGAAGACGCTGCTAAAGAACCTCCAGAAACCTATTTTGATCGGCCTATCAGACTCAACAACCTTGGTCTCGCACTCTTTATACGATCTCAGCTGCAGAACAATCTCAGTGACCTTGATCGAGCAATCAACTTACTCAAGGAAATTATACGAATCGCATCCAATGCTTGTTTAGAAAAGCCCAGCTACATGAATAATCTCAGTGTAGCCTACTTTGCTCGTTTCCAACAGCTCAAGGATACAAGTGACCTTGGGCTAGCAATCGCAAGTCTTGACAATGCTGTACAACTTATCCCTAATGATCATTGCTCCAAACCTGTCTACTTTGAAAACCTCAGTAACATTTATCTCTGTCGTTATTCGTGCTTCAGGGAGCCCAATGATCTGGATAAAGCAAATGCAATGTTCAAGGAGATGGCTAAATTCCCACTTTCTGGTCACGCTTCCTATCCAGACAATCTCAGGAATGCTCTGGAGGCTCATTCTGAGCAACGACAGGGATTGAGTGACCTCGAAGGGGTGACTCCAATGTCCACAGAGCCCATTGACTACATCCCAGTGAGTCATCCAGACAGCCCGATGGGGGCATACAATACGGATTGGTCATCGCTTGTAAGTATTTATTTCTCTTCGAGGCAATCATACTGTGTGTAGGCTAAACCCACCATCTGAAGGATATGATGGAATTCATGGAAAATGTCATTGCCCAAAAAGAGTTTCCCTGCCAGTGGGTAGATCATGATACGATTTGCAATGAGGTTGTAAGGACACAGGACCTCACTGCCCATCTAGGCGTGCAGCATGGCATCACATGTAACCAGCACCTGGTTTGTTTATGGGATGGATGTGGCCGACTACAAACAAGTTCATGCCTGAATAGGCATGTAGTCGAGTGCCACGTCGCTGTAAAATGGGCCTGCCCTCGTTGCGATGAATTGTTTACAAGGAGACACACCTTAATGGCGCATTTCAGGCGTGTTCATTCTTGGTGACAGCCCATGCACTAGGAAGTAAGGTGGTACTCCTTACTTTTTTCCTTTACCGTCGCCTCACCTCAACATCACTCTTTCGTTCCTCTCCTTTCCCACCACCCGTGGCGCCTGTTTCTCGGATCTGACGGATTGTGTACCAAAGTTAATTGTCTGTAGTACTTCATACAACTCGAGCTGCACTCAGCGACGTGCTCAGTGCTTGACACCAACCAGGTGGGCGCACAGGAACGCTGTTTATATGGTACGACGGCGTCATTAAGCAGATGTAGTCAACCAATGATCAACAACAGTCTGGTACCAAGTGTAGCCCAAGGATGTGTACGAGCGACTCTTTTCGACAGGCGTCACACCGGATTATCGGGAGGCTGTGCGACCAGTGCAGCCTTTGAACACAGCAGTGCACTATTTTTGGAGTGGGTGTCGTTCATTTATACAGGCAACTGAGATGAGTGATTAGCCTGTCCCTCCATTACTTACGATGCACTGAGTAACGAGTCCATAATTGTGCTGAACTATTTCACATCCACATCCTTCTCAGACTAGCGTCTTTGTGGAACTTTCATCCCTCAGTGAGGATATTTTTATGTACCCATTCGTCAGGCCCTGTGTAGTTATCCCCATCAGACTCGTGAACGCCGTACCAATGAGCTATATCGCTTACCAATCGTAAATGCCCGGCTGAGGTCTGCGGTCCTAATCATCTTCAATGCCATGTCATCTGAATATTCTGTCGTGAAAAGGACAGATATGAATATGACGGTAACAAAGTACCAAAGATTCAATAAAACCGACTTCAAATTTTCCACAGCCAGAGCACGAAAATTCGGTTGAAACGTTGGCCGCATGTTCGTAGATAAAACGCCACTACCAAGTAGATGGAAACTGAAGTCGAACTCGCTGATGTTTCCGTAGCCAAGCAACCTCCATACGTTACGTACGCAAGGAATCCTAAGAAGGTAAGTGACAACTGATGCAACGTGACGATAGAGACTATAGCTGAGATAAATAGAAGAATGGCGTACATTAATTGAAGCAATTTTTTGGCATGTAAAGTACTTTTATTTATGTTGCCAACAGCGTCGAAGCAAAGTTCGTCATATACGGCGGTTGAGACTGAGGTAGTCACAGTTCTCATGGAAATATCTGCGTAAGTTTTATATTACGTACAGTACCCATTTACAGCAGTTGAATCAAAGGCAGTCAAACAGAATATTCCTCGTGATTAGCCTAGTGATCCGTTCTACAGCCTCTGTACTGCCTCCTCTATCTTGCTTTGCTCTGTAGCCCAGACATGGCGAGGTATCCTGAATACATCCCCAAGGCGAGCATAGGTTATATCGCCCATGCGTGCAACTGGCTTGAACTTCGTGGGGTCGATCGTTCCACGTTCGTTCAACATGTCATTGCGGACGTGGATATACTTGACGTGCGCTAATATGAGCGTGTTCGTACATTCCCTCGAGGTAGGGTGAATAATGTCGATCGCTTGGAAGAGTTCGCACTCCATACTGAATGCGCTCTCCTTGACCCTGGACGCCTTGACATGCACCTACAGCGCACGAGCTCCGATCAGCGAGCAATCTATTTGGAGGAGGGATGAAACCATCATACACTGGGTACTTTAGTCAATCCGCTGATAGACCACTCGTCAAATTCCGGAGGGGCATCAAGCGATGTGACGTTGGCGTTCTCTATAAAAGGCTCACTGATGAGGTTGACTGTGAAACCCTTGCTGTTCTTGACGTTGTTTGTCGTATCCTTAATCCGGGCAGGTCCATTCGAGCAACTAAAAGACACGAGGGGAGGCCAGTTGGTCACCTGGACACCAAATGTGAGAAGCTGTGCCAAGGATCAAACGTGTCTGCCGAGACGGGTGACGCACCATGTTGAACCAGCTGCATACGATGATCAATACACCATACAACAACGAAGGCGATGACAAATGGCAACCCACCTAAAGGGTGCCAAATTCTCAATGCCATCTTCAGAGATGGTGGAGACAAAGGCGATGGGCCTGGGTACGATGCCACTGATCATGAGCTTGTACAGGTCCCTGTGACGCAAAGTTCCAGTCACATCGATCACAGGGCGAAGACAACGTGGGTGCCTTACATGCGACCGTATTCTTCCGTGTTGATGACTTTCCATCCTTTCAACTCGCCTTCCAACCATTCTCGGCCCGCAGGCGTGCTGTCGACTGGCTGGCAGTACGACCACGCTGGGTTGGGTTGTTCAGTGAACCGTGCCTGTTTGCTGTGGTCGAAAGGTGGAAGCGACATCTCGGACGGTCACGATGATTCTCGACGAACTCTCTTTTTATCTGCCTCCAGAGTACTTGATCGCTCTGTGATGAGTGATCACTGATAACAAACTCTAATTCGGGCTGGCGGCATTTATTGTTCCCGAGCACATCCGGGCTGGCCCGGTGATGATCCGTGTGTGTCAGCAGTCGTTCTGGGGGAAAAAATTAGCAAAGTTCTTCGGGTAAGTATGACGTGGCGGAGGATTAAAGTTGCTGACAATTGCTCTTCAGGTTGCTGAAGTAACTGCCCGCTGTGTTTGACCATGTGTTTCTTTCGATTCCGCTCATCGGAGCTCAGACTCTGGACATGGGCGCTGAGCGTCTATGTAGATGCTGACGACGCAGGCTTAAAGGAATATCCGGGATAGATGACTCAACAAGTTTGCCTTAGGAACCCTCTCTCCCCTGGCAAGCCCGGTTCCCGATTGGTGTCAACCCTCAGTGGCTCACCCTGATGCGCCACACTATTGTCACTGACATGTCGTGAATATTCAGGCATATTAAAGAGAAGTTCAGTATGAGAGTAATACAATCATAGCCGTGTGTTCCATTCCCCCTCTCTTCCTTCCTCTCTGCTCTCTGAAAACGTGCAAGGATGGGCGAGGTCATAGCGGATAATTCACCTTCCTGGTTCCCTACTATCGAGGCCATCCAGCTTAGCAACTGGTGTGATGGTACGTCACTCCCTTCTCCCCGTTAGCTGAGTGCTAGCATCTAGAGCGTGATTCCCACTTCGTCCCATTCAGCGGCAGCGGCAGCACTGGTTTGCTACGACGCCGGTACGTCACGTTCCCTATAAACACTGGATTTTATTGATCACGCTAGCACTCGAAAAAATGTAGTCCTCATGTTTCCGAGAGAGGTTAGTTTCTCACCTGTTGAGTTTGTCCAGTGATGCTGAGACCAACACCGACAGGTGGAACACATCTGGGTATGTCCTTGAACTATACCGCATTCACACGTTTAGCTGACTGTTAGTGACGTTCATTTCCGATCGATCATCAGCGAAAAAAATGGTCATTCATGTCAACTTTTTACGTTATTGTGAATTTTTTTCTTATTCTTTAATTACCGTTTTTCCCTCAACGACTTCACACCAATTTCAGGTTCGTTATCTTGGCATAGCCCTTGCATTGTGAGCGTACCCCCTATATTCGATCTGTAGCCTCATCTGGCTCGACTGGTTCAGCGGATTTTGGGCGTGTGAGTGTATTAATGGTATGAAGAAGATTATGCACACCTTACGGTTGGGTTACAGTCAATGCGAACATTTCAATGGCACCATCAGTAAGTGGTCGCCCTCACATGCTGAATGTATTTATCTTTTTTTCTGCAGCAGTGTGTATGCATGCATTTTCACTCGATCATGACTGAAGGAATGCTATGGTCTTGAATCACAGATGTGAGACTTGTCTGTGGCCGGAACCACCATTTGCACTAATGTACCACTACAGGCGTTGCGCTTGACAGGCTGTCGAATTTTGGTGCTTTCGTTGGCACGGTCGTTGGGGACAGTCAGTGACTGTTCGACTAAGATGTATCCCTTTGCTAATCCCTGGTCGTATCCAGCCATCATGGCCATGCGCATATATGCCATGTACCTCGGTTCAAGGCTCGTCCTAGTCATCCTGATCGCGATAATCTTGGCAAGAATCGCACTTGGGCTCGCTGTCGCACTGGTCATTTTTGGTCCTCAAAGCGGCATCTCTGGTAACTTCTGATTCGTGTCCTCCGGGGCATACTGACCACCCCGATACAGCATACGAATGGATTCTCTCAGGCATTTACGTATGTGGTCCGATCGTGAACACGACGAGCTCCCTACCACTCGCATGGGATATTCTCGCTATCGTCGTCAATGCTATCTTGTTCCTGCTCGCTGTGGGGCGTTTCATCAAACACGCCTTAGACATGCGGCGGATGTTGAGCCGCTGGACGGTCAACGACCTGATGAGCGTGCTCGCCCGAGACAGCATCGTCTACTTCTTTCTGTACGTCCGATAAACAGGGCCGCGCATGTGACTGACAGGTGGCCCCAGGAACTTGCTCGCGACGGTCTTGCTGATGATCTACGTCTGGGGAATTCCGAACAACGTACGACCTGTTCCTATCCCTCTCTGTCAACCTACACCTCATTCACGGACTCACAGTCGACCTATTTTGCCATCATCTCTGCATACACACAAAACGAGACGTCCGTACTCATCCCACGCTTGGTTATCAGCTTTCGCGAAAACTACGCGGAAGATGGACAGCCAAGCCAACATGAGGGTGCGGCTGCATTGTCAGTGCGGAGTGACAAAATGGTATTCCAGCGGCGCCCGTTGACGGACGAATTCGAGATGCGCACTCTGGATCGGGAACAGACGCAGCTGGACGAGTAAGAACGGGGAAGTACTCTACTTTTTGACCTCTTGGCTAATGCAAACAATTCTTGGTCTGTCATTTCCTAACGTACTTTATAATGCAAACAAAATGTAATGGGCTCGTTGTATCTACCGCACTCCCTCACCCAGCAGCCTGTGTCCGCTCCAAACGCTTGTCGACAACGACGGGACGCCCGTGAGTCGAATGCGCCAAGTCAGACAGCCTGTTCTCTCGCATTCGGGTCAACAACTGGACAAGCATCAACGGGGTTACCACGCCCGGGCTATCGCTCTTGTCCTGCTCCTCCACACCTTCCGCGGGCGTCCCCACCTGACTCGCGCTCCCACTCCGGCTGTCCGACATCGTCCGTTTCAAACTCGCCCTCGTCATTGTCGTTGCACTAGTCGTCGTCGAAAACGGCGACCCTGCGTGCGTTTGCTGGCCTTGAAACGCCCCTCGCGCCATGTCGCCAGCGAGCTCTCCGTCTTCCCGATAGCGCTCCCAAGCCGTATATAGCGAGATCATCTCTTGTGCGATCGTGCACACGAGGGGCATGGACACGTTTAGACCTGCAAAGAAACCGATGATGTCTTGAGGTTTCTTGGATTCGATGGACAGGTTGGACGCTTGGCGGGACGACCGCCGGAGGGTGTTAGCGTTACCGTCGGCGGGGTTGGGGGTGGACTTTTGTAGGATGAAGTCCCTCGTGGGGGTGTGGAGGACGAGTGTCAAATAGAGGGCCGTGATGGCGAGCAAATGTGGGGGATATAATAGACATAGGTCGGATCGGTAGGTATCGTTGATGATGGACCTGGCCAACGACTCGAGCTTCGTTTTGGAGGTGCGCACTAAATACGAGAGCGACTCACCATGCGATTTGGAGTGCGTCGTCGCTCAACTCCAATTGACCCTCGCCAGTGCCCCAATATCGTGACCCGTCGTCGACCTCCATGGCCACCTCCCCCGCTTCGGTCATCACATCCCCCGCACTTTCTTTCCTGCACAAGGCGGTAAGCGTCCGGTAAGGATGGAAAACGATTAAGTCGCATTCTAGATCAGCAACGAGGTAAAACTCCATCTCCGCCAATTTTGAATTATCAGACGGGAACGATTTGACCCCAAACGGTTGCTCTACCATCCACCTTCTCGTGAGACTCACTTAAAAATGGGAGAGTGAAAAAATAATGACATACGACTGAAGAACAAACGAGCTTCGGCAACGATGGTCTTGATGTGTATGGGCGACTCTTCTGCTTTCCCAGCGACATAACAACATGCGGCGATGACGATGAATGGGTCTGTTTCGCAGTAGGAATTCTTGATGTAAAACCTGCGAAAAAAGACGATGGCCGTCGCGATTACGCGTTGTCGAAATTTCAGTTTTTCACCCAGCTTTGTGATGACTGTTCATACACATTTCGCAGTCAAACTTTGTAAGGTACACGAGGAGAGTCGGACGTACCATTAGCGAAAAAGATGGAAAAGTAAGTAAAGTATTCGGGGTCGTCGACGTACTGGAAGTCGTCCACGCGAGCTTGCCGGAGTGTTGCACGGTCAACGATCCATCGCTTGCTAACATAGCGCCGTAAGCTCGTTTCTGCGTGGAAGACTTGACCCAATCCGCGCACTAGTGTGAACTCGCCCAAAAATCGGTGGCCATCAAGCGTGCAAAACTACAAGGACAAAGATTTCTCACGCGTCAAACGTATTAATCATGGAACACTATGGCTACATATCCAGCATCATCTCGATCACGATCCTCTGAGCATGCGGCGCATCAAAGCTTGCTCGACGCGTCGCTGAGAGCAACAAGTCTACACCAGACGTCGAGAAGGACGCGGCTCAGTTCTACGGGTCTTTGTTGAGGTATCTGGAACAAATGTGCATCAGCAAACGATTAATAATAGATCAACCATGCACAGACCAGGTGTCCCACACCCTCGATACGACACACTGTCTGAAAGCATCTTCCCGAGGACGGATCGACAAGAGCGTCTTGTACGTGACGAGGTCTGCATTTCGTTACCTTCAGGTCATACTCTGTCGAATCACATATACTTGCATAAAGTCATTCTTGGCGCCAAAAATCACCCCAACAGGTGTCGTTGTGGATAGTTTGTTCAGTGACTCGATGCCCCTCACTGGACCTGTCATATCCTTATACATGGTCTAAGAAGACGTTATCCCATAGTGACGCAGAACATACAAACACTCACTGCCTCCTCTTCTCGCGAGCATGCTAGAGTCACTGGGTGGCCCTCTGGTTCGCGTTCGGTCCCTTGACACGCCCTCAATCCGTATTGCTACCCAACAATAATCCCGTCACATTTTTCCCGAAACGTCACGCCAAATGATCAATTACCACGTATGTGTCCAAGACGCCAGCATCCCAATGTGTTCTTTCATGAAAGTATTTCGATGCGCATTCACGATTAGGCCACAGGTCGCGTCGTTCATATGCGCCTTTGATTAAATATTCCTGAAGGCCTTGTAGCTTGTCTAATCCTTCGGGGCTTAACAAAGGCTCGATCAAAATAAAGGCATAGAAGCGAATAGCCGGCGTGAGCGCAGGCAAGATCGATCTAAGGGGAGGTAAGTAAGTGCATGCAACGAGATCGAGTTCGTCAAACAGACATTCCAACGCCTCCAAGCGAATGACCAATCCCAACGAGCTTTTCGCGCCGAAAATCAAATGGAGTAGAGAACGCGGGACCGTGTAGAATAAAGCGATGCGCTGCTTCCGCATATTTTTCGCACCCGACTGTAAGTGGTTGCAACCGGGGCTAATCAGCGCTCCGGGAAACAAAACAAACCTTCAGGGAGAATGCAAGACTCACAACTACGGTAGAATGGGGCTCGTTGAAGCGCATAATCGTTTAGTGCAGCAGATTCGCCGTGGTTGGGACACTCGATGACCCATGCAGACTTGATTTTTGGACGGACGGGATAGCTTGGGTAGTTTTGTACGCCCTCGAAGAAATGCTGGAGAGTAGGCTCCCATGTTTCCTTGTGAAAACTGGTGGAGTGGAGAAGGATCAGTGTGAACGCGTTTGGGTCTTCCCAATTTGCCTCCAGTTCCGTGTGCCAGTACTGTTTGGCAGTGACATAGAGCGGATAGTCTGTGTCAGGTTTTAGGATGAATCGGCGCTGGAGCATTATAGGTTACTTGGAGAAAGTCGAAGACAACATAGGACCAATGGGGATGTGCGGCAATCTACAGGTCGTCCGGTCTCTAGACTAATCGGTGATACAAACGGAGACAAGGAGTTGCTCTTCATTGCAAATGCTAGCGCTTGACTCCCATGCTAAACATTCGTCATTCGTGAAATTTGCATAAGCCTCGCCGCAACCAACTTCCAGGTGTCGTCATTTTTGCGTGCTAGGAAAGTGACAATGAACGATGTCGATGATGGTGCAGTGCGTAAAGCCAAAGTGCTGGGTTCAAAATTTGAGCTCCTTAGAGTCTTATTTACCTAACTTCCTCCAAAAGCACGTACCAACAGGACTGTGTTGTCTTTGTCTAGCGGATAATATCTCTTCCTGCTCCCTAGAGACAAAAACAATACAATGGCAAGTGTTGGATGGTGGATTTGTCACTGTCGTTGTCTCGCACAAACGAGAGTAATGGCTCGAGCTGTCTGGCATGATGATGGCAAATCGTCAATCCTGGATGCCAAGACCCGGGGCTCTGAAACATGTCACGGAAACAGCGGAACATCAGGTCCGTTTTACCGGACTCTCCCTGGTTGTTGGCAGCGCAATCACACTACGGCGTGACAAGGCGAGCAGACTTACCGTACTTTTGAAGCTGGACATCGCGGCCGATCACCAATTGAAAATAACAGCGTCTACGTATGTTGTACCCTAGGCTTTTCATTTGGTCAGCCGAATGGATCATCATGTCGCAACGCGATCTCTCCTGGTCTAAGCTTTCCAATGGCAGAATAAGGGTATCGTTGCCAGGTGGATAAACGAAAATAAACCTCATCCCATCACTATTTTCACTATCACTTAGAAGGCCCTACGAAAAACGCGCATTTTCCGTCTTTTATCCCGTTTGGTTGACATTGCGCATTACATATAACATCTCTGCGTCGTCGTCGTCGTCAAAGATCACTGTTATGGTGTACTTAAAAAAGGCCAGCGTTTACCCTTCCCTACTAATTCCACCGTTTTCACTTCTTGCAATGAGTAGCAGGATGTCTGCACGAGGGTTGCAATGGCTAGACCGAACTTCATCGACCATGAACTAAAGTATTACTCAGACTGGAGTACATTGTGTCATCAATAGGCTTCCTCTCTCAGTGCTTCCATCCCCGTATTTACCCTCGCATGATCTTGTCAGGCACAAACGAATCATTGAATTTGGTTGCTGTGAAGTAGTTTAAATCTTTCCAAGTGAATGATTTCACTCACGAAGAACTTTCAAGTTGCCGATCATTTGAAGACTTTTAATGGTGCATGAACTCTTGTCTTTGCAATACGCAAGCCCGGTCTCGAGTTTAACGTTCCTAGTAACGGTAAGGTCTCGACCCGAGCGAATGCAAACCAAATCCTTGACTACTAAGCCGATCCGTCCCCCTCTTATGTTATTCCTCCTGATATTGGTAGCTGTGGAATGACCGTGTTGTCTCGGAGCTTGCGGAATACCGGAACGATCTTTATCTCATGGACGGTACTGTTTAGTACGTGCGCTCACCCCAATTATCCCCTCTCTTCATCGCATAGCAGTTTCTTTACTCATATTCTACGCATAAGTCCACCCAGTTACCTGCCAATTGAGAATGGCATTCTGCGAGTCTGTCGGAGGACAAATGGCGTCATAGAAGAAAGATCGGCATAGACTAGCTTCAGTAGGTTATAATCCGGTCCGTCTCGTCAGAACCCAGTTGTTATCTAGAATTCATTCGAGCAGCATCTATTTCCAACTCTCCGAACGAAAGAAGTGACTCCATATATTAGAAGATGTCATGACTATCATTTTTTGCGTGGACATCAGTGAGCACGATCAGGTGTTAGCGGATTACACATGCCAGGCTAGCTTCTTACATACATTATCTGCAGTCCGGAACTAGAAGAGGTTTTCTGTAGAACCGAATGACCAAAACATTCATTCTCTTTGATTACATTGTTAACCCCCGGCGACACGTTAGGAAATCCATTATTTTGCTCTTGCATAGTGTCGTATTCACGACCAAGCTTCCAAAGGTACAATTCGCCGTAAACGTATACCAGCTTCCTCACGATCTACCATATGTCAGGTTCCACCAGAGATGTATTTTCCCAGGGTGCTAGTGCTAATACTAGCAAGGCGACCAGGTGGAAGTTCATGCAGACGAATCTCGCGCGCATTCCCGTTTAACCCCAGTACGCTCCAGGTCCTTCATATGGCATCGTCTGTACGGCAGCTTATCACAGGGATCAATATACTCGCCCGACATCGTTCATTACGGAGGAGATGGATAGACCAGTTTAAGGGTATCACGAGCATTATTTTCTGCGTTGACATCAGTGCGTATGATCAAATATTGCTACCGAACAAAAAACAAGTTCCACAATGAGTTCTATAGCCGAGCATCTGGTGCATGTTTTTGTAGAATCGGATGACTGAATCCTCGGAACTTGAATTCATCGCTAGTTTTCAATGGTTCTGCAGGCGAATATTATGCTCTGGAACCTACCTTTACATTTACCCTAGTATGTTTCGAACGCTCATGGCGTTGTCTTCCCTCATGACAGTAATCAGTCTAACGCAAATAACGGACATGACAAAAGTTCGGTCTGTACAAGTGGCGGTGAAGGAACGAATATACGGAACTGGTGCTTGGAATTTAGTCAGTGACATGTATTGTTCTATAAGCTTTTCTTTCTACTCTTGAGATCTGCCTCAGCTCGGAGGAGCCTCTTTCCCCATCTCCCCGCGTACAGCACAATCATCTGCACTGGGCTTGCTTTTCGGCTCCTTCGTATTTATCGTAGACAGTATGTAGCGTCAAAAATTCGTGTTGAATCGCATTCGTATGCATGCAAAGAATAAATAATATCGTAAGTCAAGCTAAGTTATCGAAAGGTATCTTACATCCAACCCAGCACCGCAGACATCCAAGTGGAAGGGAAAAACGCAAACGCAACTCAACCATCGAGCCCAAGAGGTGATATCAAACTTCAGATACCGGATCTGATTTGGGCTCTATATGAAAGGACCCAGAATGCACGTCGGCTTTGGTCTGTACCGTCGTATCTTCCAACTTCGTCGTCATGCTCGTCTCGATACCAACCATCGTTGTCGATTCGTAAGGATCGCGATACTTCTTCCGCTTAGGGATTGACCCAAAGGTGATTTTGGACTTGATCTCGGGTGGCGTAAATGTCGAGTTTTCTTCAGAGCCAATACGGAGCAGGGCCGCGACGACGACACTTAGGTTTGCCACGATCAGGCTAACTGATGCCTAACGACAAGGTTGAGTCTGCGCTTCAAGACCTAGCAAGATGGAAACCGTACCTCAACCATAGCAGCGACGGCCTCTTTCAACCCACCATTCGAAAGTACGTAATATGCGTGAGCAAGGCTGACGACGGTTGTAATAGCAGATGTCGAAAAGATGGAAACAATCCGGATTTTTTGAGGTCGGCTGAGTTTAATCCCCCAGACCAGTCGGAACGGCGCGAGGATTAGAATGGTGTCACCGATCACGTCAGCTGGATAGAAGTTAGACAGTCCATCTGACTTTTGTTGCACAACTACAGACTTACTGATGATCTGCGCGATGGCAACATTCCTACCCAAGTCGCACTGAGGACGCGGTGATGTTTTCCAACCGGGCTCGGCCTCACAGACCCAAAAGACTTGGGCAAAGAGGATCATCCAGGTGACAAAGAATGCGATAACAACAAATATTAATGTTTTCCTCAGCGGCGAGCCTCTGACAGTCAATCGCACGACAGTGAAAAGGATAGAGATTCTAGATGACCTGAAAACAGTGTGAGATGGCATGCGACCTGAGAGATGAGACACCGTCATACCAGACGACCGCATAGAAGAACTGTGCAATCCTACCAATTGAAAGCTTGTAAGTGCACTGCTCGGGACGTGGTTGTAGAAAGAGAAACATACATATAATACAGCCCCACCAGTGTACCGGAAGAATATTGAGCTACAACTTATTCAGTGATAATCGCGCTACCAGAACGACGATAACTCACCGTAGTCATGCAGATATAACTGGTTCGCAATCAACAGAATGATATCACAGATCATGGCAAATACTGCCCATGCGTCGTCGAACCAGAAACGGCCTTGACGCGTTCGCTCGTACAATCGGAACAAGGTGACCAACGATGCAACGATGGGCAGGACCATGTTGACCACTTTGAGTTTGAATCAGCGATTTCATTCAATGTCGTTCTCAGGGTCGTTTACCTTCGGTCTGTTCGATCGTCGGGCCACCAGGGCTTGACATGTTGATGCTGGGAAGGGGGAGGAGGGGAAAAAACTCATAAAACTATAATGGTATGTCATTCTTAAGTGTAGGAGTGGACAACGTCTATCGCCGCACAAACACGGATCATTAGTCCATCAGGTCACCATAGATCGGGGTCCGCGCGCCTAAGATACTTACATACATGTCTATGTAGAAAAACGACAGCAGGGGACAAGGCCTTCTCGCCTTGGCATTGGGCTGATCGGGATAGCGGCAGTGGCACCGCGTAAACATTGATTAGTACAGCCCTACGTAGGACATGAGGCATACGATGCACCTCGATGATATAAACGGTGAAAGATATCGGGAAAAAAAATTGAAACACCTCGGGAGTTTAAAGCGCCTCGCCTCACGGTGGCTGGATGTGCAGATGGCCGATAATTTTTGAGGTTAAGAATGATTCCGCATTGCCACCATCCACACGCACGGTGATGGATCGTTTCAATACAAAAAAGGAAATTACTGCAAAAGATCGGCTAAACTCCTGTAAGAGTTCTTGATCCGACCTGTACATTACGTGTATAGTCGAATGGATTTTACACTGCCATGATGGGTCTACTAATCGGGTTGTGGGCGCTGTCCTACTTCCAAGATCTAGTTAACTGGAGCACATGAACATGGAGTATGCTAACTTAATCCCGAATAATTCTTGCGTTTATTAGCAATGTACGAGTTTTTTTGGGTTGGCGGACCTACACCAAAGGACTAGTTCCGTACTAAGTATGCTTGGTAACCTGCACGATGTATATAATACGGTTATTTTTTTTTCGCAATAAACAACGTTTGTAATGATGCACGAGGCTGCTTTGGGAGCCGCATCTAGATGTATACAGAAACCAATATAATATGCTACGCCCCACAGCAACCTAGAGAGCTTATGTTACGGGTTTAAATAGGTGATCCATGATTTCACGAAAACATACAGGGCTTTAAGCGATGCTTGAGTTATTACGTACAGCAGTGGAG
>JBBPMM010000719.1:0-14505 GCA_038090335.1 Solioccasus polychromus
CTGTCATTTTCTGCAATATTTCCATAGGTTTCCACAACCTTCCATGATTCCAATTTCTTCTGTTTTGTCTCACAGAACTGGAGCTGTAGCATTACTCTTTTCAAACATATTCTCCGGAACCTTCTAGATAGTTTCCCTTTTTGCCTCTTGGTCTGTGTGCATTTCTTATACTATAAATAGTCGACTTCCTTTCCATGTACCCTAGCTAGTTCTATGCAATCCAAGCCTAGTAACCAGCAAGCTGCTCTTCAAGCGAGACCCACCACCATTCCGCTATATCAAGTAGCCTGTTACTTTGCCATCATCCACTACCGCAAAGTCCCTTATCAAGTAATCTACTTCATTGTGACTGTTGCCCAACATGATCTTCAAGTCAGAGTAGAGTTTGTCCAACAAGGGACAACTATTGTTGTTGTCATCCTCATCGGAGTTTGGCTGAATAGAAGGCATAGGATCTACCATCGATTCTATTTCATTGGCTACTAGCTGAGTTACTAGCCTCAGTGTAACACATTCTACAATGTTCTATAATTCCAATTTCTTCCATTTTGCCTTGCAGAACTGGGGCTGTAACTTTACTTGATCTGCCCATATTCTCTGGAACATTCTAGATAGTTTCCTTTCTCTCTCTTGGTCTGTGCATGCTTTTTGTACTATAAATACTGACCAAGTTGTAACATGTACCTTAGCTAGTTCTACGCAATCCAAGCCTAGTAACCAGCAAGCCACCTGCAGGTGAGACTCCAAGATACCATTCTTCAATGTCTATGTTATCATTGTGACACTCTTCACTAACAATTACCACATCAGGATAGACTTCCTACAGAGAGGAGTCAACATCTTTATTGTCATCTTAGTCACTGTCTGTCCGGGACTAAGACATCATCTAGGGTATCGCTTCTACCATCAAAGCTATTAAGCTGAGTTACTAGACCCAGCATAACAGGTGATGGGACTAAGGGTAGACCAGCATGGTCAGTCATCTGGACTATAGTCTGACAACTCTTCTTTGTCTGGGGGTTCATCAACATCTTCATTGGTAATCTTTTCTAGTTCTTCTTCATCAAGACCTGTGAGTTCAGTAATAGGAATGGAGGAGCGAAAACAGGGATAATAAGGGATAAGATGGAAGGCAGCATATCGAAGTTGGGAGGTTGCACCATCCAACTCGGCCAGGATATAGGATCCTCCAGTAGTCCAGCGAAGGACCACCATTGGACCAAGGTATCAAGGCTTCATTTTTTAGCTGAGCTCCTTCTCTATGCACATATTCCAGACTAAAACTAGACTTTCTGGACAGAAATTGAAGTCCTTGATGTGATTCTTGAATGAAGCCTCAAAATGCTTCACTGATTGTGTCTAAGTCTTCTTGGCACTTCTGGAGTTGGCATGCTCTCCAAGCTATAAGTCCAGACAGTGATAGTGGTTCTTTGTTGGGGAGGGGAACAAGGTAAGTAGCTTCAGTGATATCAAAGGGAAAAAGTGGCTTGATGCCATGGACCATAAAATATGGTGACAAACCAGTAGACCGAGGTATTGTAATGTGCTTGGCCCAAAAGACCAAGTGAGCAGCGAGGTGCCAGCAAGACTCCCCCCCCTGGAAGGTTTTGATGATGGCCTCCCAGACATCAAAATGGTGTTGTTTGACTATACCATTTGCCTGGGAGTTATAGGGGGAGATACAGATGTGGCAGATGTTGTATTGGTTTGCTAAAATGTCAAGTGCTTGGATGAATGCTGGACCATTGTTAGTGACAATTTCAGATAGAGGACCCCACCGGCAGAGGATATCCTCAAAAATAAAAGCTGTGAGAGCAGTGCCATTTTTGAAGCATAGCATGCACCATTTGGGGTAGGAGGTGAGAGCACATCAGGCCTGGACTATATACCTATAGCCAGAGGACTTGGGCATTAGCATAGTATCAACGTGGACTTTTTGAAATAGTTTGCTGATAACTGGAATGAAAGGGGGAATATGAAATCAATTTGTCTGCCTCACTTGGCACTCATGGCAAGTCCATACAAACCATTTGACATCACTGATGAGCATAGGCCACCAGAACCATAGCAGGAGACAGCTCTGGACTGTGAAGATGCCCTTATGCCCAAGATCGTCATGTGCTTCTTTAATAAGCCAGAAGTGTCAGTTTTCAGGTATGGCTAATTGATGATGACTGTGCAGATTGTGACACCAAAGACAACCATTGAAAATGAAAAACTTGGTAGCCAAGTTGATGAAGGACTGGAAGTCTGCGTCTGACATGTCAGCCAGGCGAAGTTGAGACTCAAGGAAGGATCAGATTAGGGCTATACATGCTTCTTGAGTGACAGCTTTAGAAGACCTAGGGATCTTGGGGTAGTCCAGTGTAGCATTGGACTCATTGGGTGAGGTTGAGGAGGCCAAGGAAGTGAAGACGGAATGGAATGATGGGTAGGGCAGTGGTAAGAGGTGTGTCGATAGAAGGGGGGTGGTGGTAAATGGTGGCAGTAGTCCAGGCAGTGATTGGTAGGAAACGTGGGTATGGACTGTTGGGGAAGTGAAGGGAAACATTTAGTCATTTAGCAGGGTAATTGAAAAGGAGTAAGAATTGTCAAGCCAGTCTTTGAAGTCTGTTTCTTTGGATGGATCTTCATTGGACCAAGGATGTTGAGATAGTCCATCTGGTCCTGAGTGTTGTTCTGCTGGGATATGACAAAGCTGGAAATGGAAGAGCAGGATACCAGTGATCCATTGGTTGATGGTCACATTTGGTTGTAAGTCCGGGTTATTGATCATACCTTTGATGTATTTTGCATCCATTTCAACTACAAGGTTAGTAACACCAAAGATAAAAACACAGACTGAGCATAGTGCTTGGAACAGTCTGTAAAGTTTGAGTTTAGCTTGTGAATAGTGACTTTCCACCTCAGTCAGGCTAATAGACCCGAACTAATTAGGATAACATTTTCCATCGGCTCCCTCTTGTGAGAGAATGAAGCCAGCAGTGATATGAGATGTGTCCACAGCAAGGACTACCTCATGGTCAGACTCATAGTCCAGACACTGGAGTGCTGGGGAATTAATGATTTCATCCTTGAGACAGTTCATCGCTTCTCATTGGGCATCTCCCCATTCAAAGGGGACACCCTTGCAAGTTAAATTTACGAGAGGGTGAGCAATTGTAGCAAAGTTTCGAATGTAAATACTGTATGTACCACTCCACAGGTCCCTAAGAACCCATGGACTTGCGTCAAATTGGTGCACTCAGGCCAGTCCCATATCTTCTGGACTTTGGCTTCATGCACAACATGTCCTTCAAATGTGCACTTGTGACCAATGATGGTTGCTTCTGGTGCTGCAAGTATGAATTTCTTGGCGGAGACCATGGTGTTGACATTTTGGAGGTGTTGGAGTATCCTGTGGACTATGGTCAGATGCTCCCAAATGAACCTATGAATCCCAGGGTTCTCTGGGATGGTCTCATAAGACCTGTCCAGTCTTTGGTAGCGGGTGTCACCAGACTTCACCAGGAGGTCGTCTACAAAAGGCATGGTGTGGTGAGGAATCTCATCTTGCAAAATGAATGCCATATCAGCTTGGTAGATCTGGACAGCATTAGTGTGACCCATTGGAAGCATAGTAAGTTGGTGCAGTCCGAGTGGACTATTGAATGTCATCATGTTGTGTGAGTCCATGTGGAGCAGTCTTTGGTTGTATCCTGCAAATAAGTCCATCATTCCATAAATGGTGCTTCCACCAAAGGATTTGGCTAGATGTTTGATGAAGGGAGGGACTGAAGAGTCCCTGATGGTAACAGCGTTCAGGGGTTGGAGGTTGTGGACAAGGTGGAGGAACTTCTTGTCTTGCTTAAGGATGCAGAACCATCATGATCTGTAGGCAGCAGCCAAAGGTTCATATACTCTGGATGCAATGTGGTCTTTGATAATCTGGATTGCCTGATCCCAGGTGGATGGTGGAATGGGTATGTTTCATAGCACCCAGGGAGTATGAGGAATTGTCAGTATCTTGACCAGTGGAAAATAATGTTCGTCTAGTCAGCCTTGCTCAGCTGGAACCCAAGCGAAGGCTTTTTCATGGTTAAGGATGATCCACTGGACTAGTTTGACTTCTTCGGGCCAAAGCCACTTGGTGGAATCAAGGTCTAAAGTGTCAGTGCATTCCTGGGTAAAACATTCCCCAGGGACAAAGTCCAGGGGATGAGTAGGTAAGGGTAGTAGTCTGGCAAGGGGGTCATCAGGAAGCTGATGCAGCACATGGTATTCCTCCTCGAGAGGGGCCACAACTGGTCAAACTTTCTTAGCAATGGGCTTGTAGGCCCAAATGTGATGTTGGTAATCATATGAAAAAGAGGAATTGAAAGCAGAAATATGAGATGAAATAAGCGATGACTGGGTAGAAGAAAGATAAGAAAACATTGGAGACCGAGAAACAGAATGGTAGTCTGAGACAGTAGTCCAATATGAAAATGAAGACTGGATTGAAGACCAGTTGAGAAGGGTTGAAGAGAAAAAATCAACAGTATCTCCCCAACCTAATAGTGGATCATCAAAATCTAAAAACCCATCTCAATGATGGATTGATGGTTAGCACATGGGAGGTTTTGTCGGCACTGAGGACATCCTTCAGTCCATGGTCTTGTTGGTAGTTTATACTCTTTTCTGGAGTTAGGGTTGTGTTACGCTGAGGCTAGTAACTCAGTTAGTAACTACAGAGATATACGCGGTGGTATATACTGATGCGTCGACGAGGTAATCCTAGAATGATTACGACAAGAACGGTCGTCTCCCAGTAGAGGGTATCGACGTGTCCGTACGGTAGGTCCTGTACCGTCGCGATGAAAATGATTAGTTGGTATCTCACTCCTCGATGAGTGATGAAACTCCTTAGCGTGGTAGCTGAGAGTACTAGAATGGTGACGATGGTCTCGCTCGTCCTGAGTGGCTTGCTGGTTACTAGGCTTGGATTGCGTAGAACTAGCTAAGGTACAAAGGCGAGGAATCTACCTATTTATATGTAGGGAAGCGACGCACAGACCAAGAGAGGAAAAGGAAGTTATCTAGAATGTTCTGGAGAATAGAGACTATAACGGGAAATCCTTAGCTCCAGTGCTATGAGGTAAAATGGAAGAACTCGGAAGTACGGAAAATATAGGAATGTAGATCGGAGAAAATAGGAGACAAATGGGAGAGATAGGAAGAAAAGAATAGGGGTACCCAAAACCGTAACATTACCCCCTTTGTAGATAACAGCTCACTGAGCTGTATTATTTTCTCCACCCAAGGAAGAATTCTCTTCGATAATCCAGGTGGCTGCGGGAGGATTAGTGGTGATATCAGGGCAATAGGTAACCTTATGTCCCCTAACACCACATCCCTCGCATGGGAGTCCTCGGCAATGACTCTGTAAATGTCCTGGAGCCCATAAGTAGCATTTTGGACAATGATACTCGCGGCACTCCTGATACCAATGACCCCACTGCTGGCACTTGAAACATTGTCCAGAACATATAGGAGTATCAGGGAGGGCGTCGACGTCGATGGGATGAACAGGAGCTCCAGGGGAAGGGGAGCGCAGGGGTGAGGGAGGAGTAATGGGAAGATGGGTATCGTTGTTGTAGGTATGGACAGGGTCTGACCACTCAGGTTGAGGGGTCCAAGTCAGTCTGGAGGGTTCTGGGACAGGAAGAGCTGGGGAATCATCATAAGACGAGAGTCATGGCTGGGTAGGGACTAAGTAAGGGGTAGGGCGACGTCTGGGGCAGCGACGGGGTCAATGAGCTGGGGTAGGAGGAGAGGAAGAAGACGAAGGAGGAGTAGGGGAGGAAATAGAGGGGAGGAGAAAACAGGGTTCGATCCCATTGGTGGTGGTGAGAGGGTATCCCTGATATCGAGTCTCTTCAAGAGGGGTAAGCCCGTCTAGAAGGGACTGGAGGATGGGAATAGTGGAGGACGGGATGCGGTTGACAAAGAACCAAAAGCCCTCTTGATGCATGAGGTCCAAGAGGTGATCCAACGTTTGTTGGGTGGAATGGTCTATAGCCCGAGTGAACACAGAGTTTGGGCCAGAGTGGGATTGTTGGAAGAGCAGATCAGTAGTGTAAATTTGATGGTATAAGCGCACCATCGTTTGCAATGAGGATGCTCGGGGCCAGAGAGGGTCATGTTCAATGCAAAAGAGGGGTTGAGGGTCAGCGAGGATGGTGGCGAAGAGGATGCAGTGGTAAGAGACTGGGAGGCGTTCAGCGTAGATGGCAGGGGACGACATGGTATTGAAGCGAAGATGACGAATGAATGGAGATGTAAAAGTGGTTTGGCGGAGTTTAAAGATGTCGTCGAGTTTTATACTCCTGTAAGACCTCGGAGGCATTTCCAAGATTAGATTCGGGTTCCCAGGTATTCTCAGCGGAGGAGTAGCCCTTCCATTTGACAAGATATTGCCGCCATCCTCGTGTTCCGTGGTGATTCAGGATATCTTCAACTTCCCACTCCTCTTCTCCTTCTATCTCTTCCGACAGTGGTTTTAAGAAATTGGGTCCATGTTCTGGTGTCTCCCGATAGGACAATAAGAGTGAGGCATGAAAGACGTTATGGATCTTCCAGGATGGGGGTAGGCAGAGTTCGTAGGCTAGTGGGGATACGACCTTTGAAATTTCAAAGGGGCCTTCTTGTCAAGGGAGGAGTTTCTTTGACGTGTGACGAAAGCGAAGGTTTCGAGCTTCCAACCATACCTTATCTCCGACTTTCCATGGTTTAAATTTGGAAAAGGTCCGTTCTTTCATGATCCAAGTGGAATTCTCGTGAGCCACTAAGGCTTCCTTCCAGGCCTCCTCTAGAAGGATAAGACATTTTTCCAGAGCAGGGATAAACGTCTTTCCAAGTGGGGGGTATCCCCTAGGTTTGTATCCAAACATCAGGGAGAATGGAGTCTTTTGCGTAGAAGTGTGTATGTTGGCATTGTGGGAGAATTCAGCGAGGGGTAAAAGGTCTACCCATTTGTCCAGGTGACCTTCAGAGAAGATTCTCAGATAGGTTTCTAGGGATTGATTGGTGCGTTCAGTTTCTCCATTGGTCTGAGGGTGGTAGGCGGTAGAGAGTCATAGATCATATCCTAGGAGTCGAGATAGTTCTCATGCAAAGGCAGAGGCGAATTGTGGTCCTCTATCAGATATGACGGAGTCATGGAGTCCGAATCTAGGGAAGACTTTCTCCAAAAAGAGTTGAGCTACACCCTCAGCATCAATGCTTTTCGAGCAAGGAGTGAAAATTACCCCCTTCATAAGGCCGTGGTCGACCACGACCAAGATAGAGTCAAGACTGCAAACCGGAGGAAGATCCGTGATAAGATCAACAGAAATCTGTTCAAAAGGTCAAGAAGCGGAGGACGGGATGGGGGACAAGGGGGGGAATGGTGGGATGAGTATTCACTTTGTTCTGCTGGCAGGTAGCACAGCCAGTAACAAAGCGGCAAACAAAGGTAGAGAGGCCTGGCCACCAAAAGTCTCGAGCGACGAGGTTGTGAGTGCAGAAGATGCCACCATGACCCCCAGTGAAGGAGGAGTGAACGGAGGAAACAATGTCATGATGGAGTGATTCCGGTACGTAAAGGTGATTACGGAAGTAGAGTTTCCCATCAGAGAAAGTCCAATCCTGTGGGAAGGAGCATGAGAATAATGGGGAACCCTCCATTGATTTGGAGATAGTGTCAAGTACGAGGGGATCAGTAGAGGATGATTGAGTGATCTTATCGGAAAGAGCAAGATCGATGGTGTTAAGGAAAACGTCATCTGGAAGAAGGGTGACAGCCTGATTATCATCAGCAGTATCCACATGATCCCATCAGGATAATGCGTCTGCAGGACCCATCTGGGAACCTGGTTGGTGAATGAAGTGGAGATCAAAGTCCTGGAGGAATAAGAGCCATCTAGCTTGGCGGCGAGAGAGTTTCCGGAGTTCACAGAAATAGGAAAGATTTTTATGATCCGTGAGGACAGTGACAGGGAGGGAAGTACCCTGTAGGTAATGGCGCCACTCATAGAGTGCGTGAATGACGGCTAATAGCTCCCAGTCATAAATGTCATAATTCCACTTGGCAGGGGAGAGAGTTTTAGACAAGTAAGCACAGGGATGGAGATCCCCATTAGCGTCTTTCTGCATGAGGACACCTCCAGTGGCGACAAGGGAGGCATCAGTCATTAGGAAGAAAGGAAGTGTAGTATCCAGAAGACGCAGAACAGGGGTGGACATGAAAATCCGTTGGAGAGTACGAAACGCATCTTTGTGTGCAGAGGTCCAGTCCCAAATGGTTGTCTTCTTGGTAAGGTTGATAAGGGGTTGTGCAATGGTGGAGAAATTTGCAATAAACTTTCGATAGAAGTTGCAAAATCCCAGGAAGGAACGAACCACCTTTACCGAGGTGGGAGGTTGCCACTCCTGGATGGCCTTCAGTTTGGTGGGGTCCATGGATGCTTGGTGATGTCCAATCACCATCCTGAGATATTCGACTTCGTCGACGTCAAAGGAGCACTTCGAAAGTTTTAAGCAGAGGCGAAGGTCCTTGAGACATTGGAGAACTCATTTGGTCTGCGCGACATGTTGAACGGGGTTGGAGGAGTGGATGAGGATATCGTCCATGTAGATGACTACCCACCCTTCTGAGATAAGATCTTGGAAGCCATCATTCATGAATGCCTGGAAGGTGGCAGGGGAATTACACAGTCTGAAGAACATGACCGTTGGCTCAAAGAGCCCAAAAGGAGTGATGAAAGCAGCTTTCCACCGATCTTCGGGTTTAATGAGGACATTATTATATCCCCATCGAACATCGAACTTGGTAAAGATTGTAGAGTCCTTGAGTTTATCCAAAAGATCAGAGATAAGGGGAAGAGGATAGGCGTTTTTGACTGTATGTGAATTTAGATAGTGATAATCCTGGCATGGTCGGAGGGAGCTGTCTTTTTTAGGAACAAAGAAAAAAGGAGACGCTTGAGGTGACTTAGATGGAACAATCTGTCCAGTCCGGAGATGTTCATCGACGAACTCTTTACACGTCTCCATCTCTTTAGGATTCAAAGGATAAACTTTGGCGATCTTTGGGACAAAGGAATCATCAAGATCTATTCCATGGTCGAAGGATCATGACAGGGGTAATAGATCATGGGTCTTTTCTTCGAACACCGATGCATACTCCTGATACTTGGGAGGAAGGACTCTTTCTTTCTTTGGTGCGGCGATAGCTGCTTCTGTGGCGATGGTGGTTTTGCGCAGTGACTCTACCAGGTAACGTTGTTCTAAGGCCTCTCCTTCGGCGTTTTCATTTTCAAGGAGAGCGGGAATGACGATAGTCCGATTAGTCCAATCGATCTGAGGGTTTACTTTCAAAAACCAGGGGATTCCTAGAATAACCCGATCTCCCCTGCAATTTAGTACAAGGAACCGTATGACTTCTTCCCGTCCTGCCATATTGACGGCTAGGAAGGCTTCTTTTCAGATGAATCCTCCTTTATTGGTAGACCCGTCAGCATTTGAAGCTTTAATGGGAGATGGGAGTTGTTGAGTGGGGAATTGGTACTTTGCGATAGTGATAGGATCAATAAAATTTTCGGTGGCTCCAGAATCGATAAGGGCATTGATTTCAGCGGTTTTCGTTCCATGAGAGAGAGAGATGGGAATTCGAATAGATTTCTCTTTCTTACTAGTACAAATGAGAGGAGTGGAACGTTCGGGAGGGAAAGACGCTGATACTTTCCTCCTTTCTAAAAACCCTGAATCTTCTCATCGATAGTCATCTTGGAGACCCTTGTTTCGTCTTCTTCAAAGCACTCCTGAAGTACACGTATGAGTTCTTTCTGATCAACCTTTCATCCTTCGAGGACTTTAAGGTATTTGTCTAGATCAGAAGATGGGGGAGGTTCTGGTGCCTTAGGAGGGTCGGGAGCGACTACTGCAGCCACTCTGGTCTGATTCCTGAAGGGGTTATTGGATCTGGTAGGGGTAGATCCTTCAGCTTTCTTATCGTCTCGAGGGTGATTCCTCGTGGTGCAACCCTTCTTATGACAGATGAAGCACCTTCCTTCCTGAATGTGTCAAGCTTTCTCAACAGGGGAGAGTTGAATGGCATTGACTTCCATAGCGTTGGGATCTTTCCTATCATTAGAAAAGTTCCTCCACCCTAAACCCTTACGCATATCCTTGATGCATTCTTGCTGCACATGGAACTTGCTGGCTTGGTCCATCCACCCTTGGAGCATGGTGGGGACTACGGCCATGGAGAGGATATTGGTAGCAAGCTTTTCGTCTAGTCCTCTTCCAAAGTATTCAATAAGAGCTTCTTCATCAGCAAGTCCTGTCTGAGCGGTGGCTAAGGAGAAGTTGGCAATGTATTTGGTGAAGCCATCCTTGTCCTTGGTATTCTGAGTAAGGTTACAGATGGTTCGGCAAGCCTTACTGGTGGTGTCGAAAGGGAAGAACGTCTTGGCAAAGTCAGCGGCCATGATGTTAAAGGTTCGGTGATCGTCGGGAATATTAGGACTTTCCAGATGATAGAACCATCCTTCAGAAAAGACTTTCCCTCATCCCTTACTCATCTTGTTGAGTGTAGTGAGCATCATCGCCTTATCGTCATAAAGATCACCGTTCATCTTGAAGTATGCTTTCATGGCAAGCATCCAGCGTACAGCATCCTCGGATTCTCCAGAGAAATCGTCTGGGAGTCCAGCCTTGAGTTCCATACCCTTGGCCATCTCTTTTCTTCGTTCAGCATAAGCGGCGACTCTTCGGGCTTCTTCTTCTACGTAAGCATGTCTCTGTTCTCGAGAAGCTTCTACTCTTCTCCTTACTGTTTTGTCATCGTGTCCTTCTGCGGACAAGTCCTGGGCAAGTCTGGCGTCTTGTTCATCGTTGAGCTCTTTCTCCCAGTCAACTTCCTGTTGTGGGTCTTGCTCAACGTCAATGGGAGTTTCCTCGTGAGATGGGTTTGGAAGCGACATGGTTCATTCGAGGGGAATGGAAGAAGAGGTGGCGGTGAAGGGGATAGAGTAAGGGTTATGGGTCTTCTTCTTCTTCTGGTAGGGCATAGGGTAGGCGGGACTATGAGGCGGAGTAATGGTGGATAGAGGGGTTCTGTCCACTGTGGAAGGGGACGGTGAAGAGAGCTAGTTCTTTTGTTACGCTGAGGCTAGTAACTCAGTTAGTAACTACAGAGATATATGCGGTGGTATATACTGATGCGTCGACAAGGTAATCCTAGAATGATTACGACAAGAACGGTCGTCTCCTAGTAGAGGGTATCGATGCATTTGTACGGTAGGTCCTGTACCGTCGCGATAAAAATGATTAGTTGGTATCTCACTCCTCGATGAGTGATGAAACTCCTTAGCATGGTAGCTGAGAGTACTGGAATGGTGACGATGGTCTCACTCGTCCTGAGTGGCTTGCTGGTTACTAGGCTTGGATTGCGTAGAACTAGCTAAGGTACAAAGGCAAGGAATCTACCTATTTATATGTAGGGAAGCAACGCACAGACCAAGAGAGGAAAAGGAAGTTATCTAGAATGTTCCAGAGAATAGAGACTATAACGGGAAATCCTCAGCTCCGGTGCTACGAGGTAAAACGGAAGAACTCGGAAGTATGGAAAATATAGGAATGTAGATCGGAGAAAATAGGAGACAAATGGGAGAGATAGGAAGAAAAGAATAGGGGTACCCAAAACCGTAACAGGTTGTGTAGGGTAATATTCTGTGAGCCATCTGGGAAATCATCAGTAGTCATGCTCATAAGACAATGGAACAGTCGGCCAAGTAGTAGGTCAAAGTTGGTGTGGGGTATGACCTGGACTTGTACACAGACCTCCCCAGCACCAAAGTCTAGATGGAGGTTTTCGATAATGCCAATAGTCGATTCGGTGGTGGTGTTTGCATTGGACATCGTCATGACATGGTTGGACTGGACTGGTAAATGAAGGGTCTCCCATACCTGCTTGGGCATGGCAATGATCTCTGAGCCTGAGTCCAGTACACTGGTGATCATGATAGGGGTGCCTAAGACCTTGGCTTCAAGTGATCTAAGAGGAATGCTATGGTGAGCGACAATTACATAGTCCGTCATTGCTCTGGATTACACTATCATTGAAATGGTAGGAGATTGCTCCAGGGTCTTGGCCTGAGAGCTCATTAATATGGACTGAGTTGGCTGTAAGAGGAATACATTTTGACATTGCTAAGTCTCGAAATTGCTTTTGGACTTCAGGGGCAACCGAGATTAGTTCTTTGAATGGGACTGGTACAGTCATTTCCAGTACTCAGTCTAGAATCTTCTTGGGTGCAGCTTCATCCTCCAATGGGAAGGAGTAACAAAATTGACTGGTAGGGGCTGGTATGGACAGGTAGACAGTGTTGGTGTGTGGTTTGGGGGCGGTGGATGACAAAGGGATAAATGGTGTTGGTGCAGGTATGGTGGGAGTAATGGGGACAACAGGAATAGCTGGTCTAACAGGGGTGGCTGGAGTGATGGGAGCAGCTGGTCTTGTTGGGGCTGATGGTGTAGACCAAGCTGCCATGATTTCTGGCATCTCAATGTCTTCTTTGACAGTGGGAGTTCGAGAGACCAGGCATGCAGGGTGATGAGAGGGGACTTCTACTCCATCAAATCAAACTCATTTACCCTTGTCCTTCGCTTGGTCTGCCTGAAAACGTGCCCAGGCACGTGATAAATAGCTTCTGAAGTCCAGGTCATCGAGGTCTGGACTATTCTTCTTCCCAAGTGTCAGCTGTGGGGGTCATAAAGACAGAGGGGTCGATATCTACAATAGCATCAATTTCGGGGGAATGAAGAGAAATGATACCAGCTGTGACAGCCAATGCAGCACTCAGGGCAGACTACATAGGTAGGCAGTCTAAACACTCCCAGAGGCAACGAGTACCAGGAATGCATGGGATATGCTTCCTGTTGGGGAGATATATATGACCATCAGTACCCCAGGATGCTTTGCTGGTCTGCAGATATGCATTGACATAGGGGCAACTGTTCATAAAATGAGCTGGGCCACCACAGAAGGTGCACTCCTTCAGTCTTGTAGACCACTGAAGGTTTACCTGCTCCTGCTTGATGACAGGAGTGCCACTGGACGAAGGGACTTGTAAAACTTGGGGTGTCAGAACCAGTGCTGCCCAGGCCAGGTAGTATGGTTGGGCGGTCTGTTGCTGGCTGGCCATGGGTAAGGGTTGAAGAGCTGAACTGGTGAGGAGGAATTGGGCAGTGTCAATGGTGTCAGCTATGTAAGGATCAGATGGATGATGTGTAATTTTGGTAATTAAAAGTCATTGCCAGACTTGGTTACCCAAGTCCATTGGTAGTCCAGCAAGGAAGAGGGCATCACAGTCGAGCTGGGAGAGCTTCTTGTTAAGGATGAGGAACTTGGAGATCTTCTGGAACTTGCACTGGTCTTTGCCAAGGTCTTCCAGCATTTGCATCAGTTTTGCTTGATATTCCTGGACTAGGTACTGTATATCAGCGTGACAATATCTGTTAGTACCTTTGCATCCAGGATATAGTTTCTTAATGGTGATGATGAAGTTGTCCCAGTCTGCCAGGATAATCGAAGCTTCATTCAGAAGTGCCCACCCTTTGGACTCTTCTAAGTCCATGTAATGGATGGCAGTGCATATCTTCTGGGCTTCTGAGATACTGGCAGCATTGCTGAGTTCATCGACATCTTCTAAGAATCAGGGGAGAGTGGAAGGATTCTTCCCATCAAATCTGGGAGCATTCTGGGTGCCTCAGAGTGGCATAGGTGTTGTTGGGGCTGGGTTAGACATTGTTGTAGGACAAAGGGGGCAAGTAGGTGGTGGGATTACGTTTGGGGGGATAGTGATGGACAGTTGAGTGGTCTGATGATAGTCTGGTAAGATCAAAATAGACTGGGATGGACAGAGTAAATAAGAGAGGGATGAGGTCAATGAAGATGAGGTCAATGTGAGTGAGGAAGGAGGTGTGCAGGGAGATGGTGGGCATTCTGAGGGGATTGAAGGTGGGGACTTGTTCTCCCTCCTGGTAGTCTGGGGGGTTGAATGTACAGTATAAATGCACTGGGCATGCAGTTGCTGTGACTAATGCCATTGGCAAAAACTTCTTTGGGAAATGGAGGTTCGGTATCAGTAACCCTAATCGAATGAAAAGAGTCTGGTGGCAGTGAGTGGTGGTCCTGTTGAGGCAGTGTTGATGATTGGTGCAGAAGAGCTTCCAGCCAATTGGAATGCGATCCGGTTTCCATTAACGGTCTTCAATCACCTTCTGAGAGAGAAAATTCACCAAAAAGGGAAGTATCAAGGAGTGATTGTGTCACATGTGGCTAGAGGAGACTGGTACCAGAAAACTATTTTCTGATATGTCAAGATTGCGGAACTCGGTCAGTAAATTTTCAAGCTCTAAGTAATGGGGTGTTGGCTGAAGACTTCATCTGGAACCCTTGTTGGAGTCCCTTGCAGTGGGCTCCAGATGAAAAGACCTGAA
>JBBPMM010000720.1:0-14493 GCA_038090335.1 Solioccasus polychromus
AAGGTGGTTGAATGGACTGTTAGTCCTGGCCACCTGGGAGTAGTCTGTGGGTGATGGGTGGGCGATATGTTCGCCCCAGAGGGACTCTAGAGCAAAGGGTTAGTCCTAGAATGAAGGTTGGGCACAAATGTGTATAGTCCAGATGCAGTCCGGACGGTCATAACGGTAGTCCGGTCGGTGTAAGTCATTAAGAATCATGAAGACTGGTGGTACGGTCGAGTAAAACGGTGCGGTAGACAGTAGAAACAGTGAGGGAGTGGTATCCCAACGGTAACGGTGATGGTGGTGAGCAAATGGTAGAAAGCTGCTTGCTGTCATTTCAAATGACAAGTACAGAATTTATAGTCCAGGCATACTCAGACTTCTACGTAGGTATGGAGAGACACATGGTCTATGTACCTGATAATATAAAAGGAAAGGGTCAAGACCAGGAATATGAAATATTGATGGAAGATCCCGACTCGGTCCCAAGTAGCCCGAGTGTCTAAGGTGACATCGGAGCTACGAGCCGAAAGGTAAAGTAAAAATAGGGGAAACTTACAAAAATAGTAACCAAGTAAGAAAAGATGGCTAAGAGTAGTCTGGTCGGTATATGCACTAGTCTGACCAGTCTGTCCTGGACTGTGGAGACCGACGAACCGGACTATCATGAAACGTAGGTAAGTAAAGTGTTCGAGTGATGGAAACATAGAAAACATAAGGTTATACACGTAGAGGTGTATCAACCTCTACAGTGGTCACTGTGACTAATGCCATTGGTGAAAACTTCTTCGGGAAATGGAGACTCAGTATCTGTAACCCTATTCGAATGAAAAGAGTCCGGTGGCAGTGAGTGGCGGTCCTGTTGAGGTGGTGTTGATGATTGGGGCAGAAGCGTTTCCAGCCAATCGGATTGCAATCTGGTTTCCATTAATGGTCTTCGATCGCCTTTTGAGAGAGAATATTCACCAAAAAGGGAATTATCAAGGAGGGAACAGTTGTGGCATGCATGGGTAGGTGAGACCAGTATCAGAAAACTATTTTCTGATATGTCAAGATTGCGGAAGTCGGTTAGTAAATTTTCAAGCTCTAAGCAATGGGGAGTCGGCTGAAGACTTCATCTGGAACCCTTGTTGGAGTCCCTCACGGTGGGCTCCAGATGAAAAGACTTGAAAGGTGGTTGAGTGGACTGTTAGTCCTGGCCACCTGGGAGTTGTCTGAGGGTGATGGGGGAGTGATTACATTTGCCCCAGAGGGACTCTAGAGCAAGGGTTAGTTCTAGAACGAAGGTTGGGCACAAACAAATATAGTCCAGTCGGTGTAAGTTGTTAAAAGCGTTAAGACTGGCAGTTCAGTCAAGGTAGATGGTAAAAATGGTGAGGGAGTGGTATCCCAAAGGTGATGGTGATGGTGGTGAGCAAATGGTAGCTAGCTGTCATTTCAAATGACGAGTACAAATTTTATAGTCCGGGCATACTTGGACTTGTAAGTAAATATGGAGGGAAACGCATGGTCTAAGTGCCTTGTGATATAAAAGGAAAGTGTTGAGACCGGGAATACGAAATAGAGACCCTAACAGGCAGCGACAGAAATTCCCAACTCGGTCCCAAGTAGCCTGAATGTCTAAGGTGACATCGGAGCTATGAGCCAAAAGGTATAATGAAATAGGGGAACTTACAAAAAGAGTAACCAAGTAAGAAAATATGTCACAGAGTAGTCTGGTCAGTATATGCACTAGTCCAACCGGTCTGTCCTGGACTGTGGAGACCAATGAACCAGACTATCGTGAAACAGAGTAAGTAAAGTAGTCAAATGATGAAAACATGGAAAACATAAGGTTATACACATAGAGGTGTATCAACCTCTACAGCGCCAAAGGAAAGAAGAAGACCTGTTGCGAAAAGAAGAAGAATGGTGAGCAGGCCCAGATCGCCTCCACCGCCTTCATGCATCCAATGACAGTGATTCCATCCACCTGCGTCCCAGCCTATGACCCCTGCACCTCCTCCCATATCCCCACTTCGCTCTACCAAGGGCAACAAGGTCCACCTGCCAATACTCATATTGTGCAGGCGTTCTCCCTTGCTGACAGGCTTGGGATCCAGCCCTTGGTGGAAACAATCTGCCATCTTGATGCCATCACCTCTTCCTCTAACCAGGTTGAGACTGATGATGAAACCACTCATCCCCCTCCCCGCAAGCATTCATGTCGATCCCACTGCAAGGAGATCATACCACCTCCGCAAGGCAGATGGGACTCTGAGGATATCATCAGCATCTATGGCTCAGAGGAGAAACTTGGTGTAGAGGTTGGTGCACCTTTACATGTATATCCCTTCTTTTTCTATATTTCCTATACCTCTATTATTTTATTTGACTTGTTCCCTCATGTCTAACAATAGTCCGGACCAATAGTTCACCTGGTCTGCTATAGACCAATTGGACTCGTATGTATACCAACTGGACTATTTCTTATCTTACCCATTTATTATTCAATTACTTTCTCATTAGTCCTTCCTTTTACTTACCATTATTCTCATGGCTTTGATGTCTCTTTTGATGTTCGGGCCTTTTGTCATTCTTGATATGTCATCAGGTACTCTTTCCATATGATACTTAGAAGTCTGGGAATACCTGGACTATAAAATTTTGTATTCATCATTTGAAATGACAGCTACCATTTGCTCACTTACCATCACCATTGGGAAACTGTCTCCCTCATCATTTACCATCAACCGCACCATTTTCTGGACTGTACTACCAGTCCTCATGCATCATCACGCTCTACAACTACTGGACTACTATCTACGACAGTCCAAATCATGACTGGACTGCTTTGTATGCAACCTACTTTGTCCTAGGACTAACCCTTCTCCAATAGAGTCCCTTTGGGGCAAATACACTCACTCCCCAAAACCCTCAAGACTACCTCCAGGTGGCCAGAACTAATAGCCCATCCAACCACCTTTCAGTCTATTCATCGAAATGGATGCAGAGATTGCCACTGCCACTGGCCTTGACTATGACATGGACTTGGTCCATATTACAAGGTATGCAGTCTCTCCACCACACACTGTCAGACACTTACCTACTTTTGATGCAATGTTCCCAACATCTGCTCAAGTAGTTAAATATAAAGATGTACCTGCATGTCGTATACCCACTGTGATGCCATTACTGGCTCCAGCAATACAATGGACTTGTGCTTGCTCATCCCAGTCTGATCATCATGAGTGCGAGTGTGAACAAGAATTGTGGATCCTTGACTCAGGTGCTTCAATGCACTTCACCCCCCATTGCAACAACTTTGTAGAATACAAAGAGCTCAAAGGAAATAACTGTATACCGGTTCAAACCACAGCTCATGCTGTCTTCATAGTTGGCATTGGACAAGTATTAGTGAGATGGAAAGATCACACTGGAGCATTTCATTTACTTGATTTGCATGAGGTTGGTCATATCCCTAACTCAGGAGTACACTTAGTATCCCTTGGTGTTCTCTTATTACATGGAGCACAAGTAAAAGGAAGCACAAAAAGCCTCGAAGTACAATATGGTGATGGCTCACCCTTAGCTGTGTTCACTCCTGGATGCATTGCAAGGTCCATCTATACCCTTGTTGCAGAGCCCCTTGATGCACACCCTTGTCTCCTAGTAACTAAAGCTAAGATCACCTATGACACTGTCCACTGCTGCCTCGGACACCCCTCCAAAGAAGTCCTTCATCATGCAAAGAAGCATGTTAAAAATATGCCCGAAATAGAGATCCCATTGAGTGATCCTATCTGCCCAGGTTGTACCTTAGGCAAACTTCCCAATAGGAGTTTCCCCCCTACCAAGCATCGTGCTACCAGCGCATTCGAATTAATCCACTCAGACATAAAATCTTTCCCCATTGAGTCATACCAACAATTCAAATATATCATCACCTTCCTTGATGATTATACATCCATGGCTTGGGTAGTATGTATCAGGACTAAGGATGCAGCCTTGAGTTCAACTCAGCACTTCCTGAAAATGGTATCAACACAATTCAATGCCAAAGTAAAAGGATGGATGTCCGATGCAGGGGGAGAATACAAGTCCAAAGCATTCGATGACATGCTCAAGGGGGAGGGCATTGCAATACACCAAAGTGCCTCCCATACTCTGCAACAAAATGGACGTGCCGAAAGACTCATGCAGACATTAATGGACAAGTCAGAAGCTATGCGGCACTTTGCCTGCATTCCTGACAGCTGGTGGCAATTCTCTATTGTTCATGCAACACACCTCTACAACAGAACCCCCCTAAGATGCCTTAACTGGTGCACACCATATGAGCTATTGCATGGCCAGCAACCAGACATAGCCCATCTTCGAGTGTTTGAGTGTGCTGCTTATGTGCACCTCCCTGAGGATGTGTGGGCTAATAAAATGGCCCCTAAGTCTGAACTCATGGTGTATCTAGGTGTTGCACCATCTAATAGCACAAATTTCTTATTTATGTGCACCACCAACACCCTTTTCCATTCCGCCCATGCCATCTTCAATAAAGAGTGTTTCCCCAAGTGTGATAAAAAGCACTCTCACCCCAAAGCACAACCAGTGCCAGAATCCAATGATTGTGAAGAGCTACCTATGCCACCACAGATCTTGGATGATTTCAACCACCACCCTTGTCGACCACCTCCTTGGAGCCCCACTCCTCCATCCCCTCCTCGCACTCCATCGCCTTGCCCAGCAGAACCAGTACAGCAGCCCCCTCCTCCTCCAAGGAAACAAAGGCCTGCTGGTCCCCCTGCTGTCCCTTCTGCTCCCAGATGTTCCACTCGAGAATGCCAAGTGCCTATCTGGCCTGGCAATGTGTATGGTGACAACCGACACCTGGTTGAGCAAGTGAAGGAAATAGAGTGCACATTGTGCTGGCATGACATCATTGCTGAAGAACCTGGTCTCTCTATGCCAGGCAATCTTCCCAGCACACCTGCTCAAAATCCCAACCCTCTGTCTCCCTCTCCTAGTGAAGAGGATGTTGACTGGTTATGCCATGAAGGGGGAGCTGGATTGGCAGCATTCTTGATGTCAAAGGCAATTTCTGTGGAAAACAAACCACACTGCGAATGGACATATAGGGACATTCTACAACTCCCATCTGCAGAACGGGAGGAGTGGATTAAAGCCTATTGCAAAGAGCTTGACATGCTCTGAAAGCGTAAAGTCTATGAACTAGTCGACCCCCCTAAAGGATGTAAAGTCATAGGAAACTGTTGGGTCTTTGATGTCAAATCCAACACAGGTTGAAAATGCGCATGACTTGTTGCCAAAGGCTTTTCCCAGGTTGAGGGAATTGATTTCGACCAAATATTCTCACTGGTAGTAAGGTTTGAGACAGTGTGACTTATATTAGCACTTGCCGCCTTGGAGAACTGGTACATTGAATCACTCAATGTTTGGAGTGCCTACCTCTATGGAAGGCTTAAAGAGGAGATCTTCATGAAACAACCCGAAGGCTTTATCATTAAGGGACAAGAACACAAAGTGTTCCACCTTATTGGTGCCCTCTACAGCCTTAAACAAGCCAGATTAGCCTGGTGGGAGACTCTCAACGAGTCCATGAAAGAGCTTGGCTTCGAACAATTGAAATCAGATGCTGGTCTATTCCGCTACCGTAAAAAAGGAACCTTCATAGTAGTTGCTGTCATCTATGTTGACGATGCCCTATTTTGTGGCCCAACAAAAGCAATTGTTGATGAGGTCAAAAAGGCATTCATGAACAAGTGGGAATGCAGAGACTTAGGCCCTGCTGAAGAATTCCTCCATATGAGAATTCGAAGAGAAGGCAGCAAGATCCTAGTGGATCAGTGCGCTTATCTAGAAAAGATCATTGAGAGATTCGGACTTCAGAATGCCAAGATCACACCCACTCCTTTACCTCAGGGTTATTACTCTATCACATATGCTGGAGTTGTTGACCCAGGAATTCAGAGTCACTTCCAACAAGTGATCAGATCCCTCCTTTATATCACACTAGGCACCCATCCTGATATTGCTTATACTGTGATTGCCTTGTCTAAGCACTCAGCCAAACCCTGTCAAGAACATCTTGATAAGGCATTATATATATGCTGATATCTACTTGGGACTCGCTATTACTCCCTTGTATATGATGGTTCAAGTCAGGCAGGCCTGATAGCTTTCTCAGACTCAGACTGGGGTTCAGATCCTAACACACACCGATCCCAGATTGGTTGGTTTATCAAGTTAGCAAATGGGATATTCAGTTGGAAATTGCACCTGCAAGACAGTGTTGTATATTCATCCACTGAAGCAGAATACATATCCCTATCAGACTGCTCAAACCAGATCGTGTGGTTGCGACAATTACTCGAAGAACTTGGATACCAGTTGGCCCCTATCCCACTATGTGGTGACAACCAGGGATCTATATTCATGGCCTCCAATCCTGTCACTGAACAAAGATCCAAGCACATTGAGATCAAGTGGCATGGAATCAGAGAACATATAGAGAAAAAGTGTATTGAGCTATTCTTTATTGAAGGCCAATATAACTCTGCAGACATGTTCACTAAGAACCTTGGCCACATCAAGTTCGCTGAACTTCATTCCCAACTTGGGCTAGTCTTCTATAAAGACTGATTAGCACACATTTGCTTACATGCTCAGATGATGCACTTAGCAAGAGGGAGTGTTGAATGTGCACTATTGTAGCTAGCACTTCAATGGACTACATAAGCTTACTATAAGTAGTAATTACCATATTTGTATGTAGTTAAATATTCAAACTCCTCAGCTGAGTTCCAATAGAGTCTTTAACCTCTACCATCATCATCTGTGAGTGCCCCACCAGACAATAACTGTTACATGTAACCAAGGACCCCTATCTTTTTCTTATGATTAGTCATATGCCCCTTTATCCTTACAACACCGGAGCTGTGTCTTGCCTTTCATAGTATACTCTGGAACATTCTAGAGTACTTTCCCTTTTAGTGCATGGTCTGTGCACTCATTTCTTACCTATAAATATGTCAATGACTATCCTTGTACCTTAGCTAGTTCTACACAAATACAGCTTAGTAACCAGCAAGCTGCCCAAAGGGGTGAGACCTCCTCTGCCAATCTGCCTCTAGAAGTCTTGATCTTCTTTGCTGTCATACTCCGACAAGACTTAGCTATACGATTCGCTTTTGTTCAAGAGGGGACTGTCGTTCTCATTGTCATTCTTCTAGGAGTTTGGCCTCATCCTCGCCACCAATACCATTTCTGATTCTATCATCTGTATTACTAGCTTGGTTGCTAAGCCCAAGTGTAACAAAAGAACTAGCTAACTCCAACGACCCTCTATCAAGAAGGGTTGCACCTCCTCAACCATAGTACCCCCTCGAGGACCACCCTACCCAACTGCTTATAGAAAGAAGAAGAAGAAAACCTACTCTACTCCTTATACCAACATCTTCCCCTCCCCATTTGCAGAAGGTCCCTCCCACAATGCAGCCAACCCAGAATATACTCCTAGCATCTCTGATTCGGAATCGGAGTCAGAAACAGAAACCAAGGTGGATCCCATACATGAACTAGATCAGGCTTATATCGATAGGCTTGAAAAAGAACATCAAGAATGCTTAAGGGAAGAAGCAGAAAGAGAGGAATTCCGAAGACAGGTAGCCGAGGAAAGCACCCAAATCAGACAAGAAGAAGAAGAACAAGCTTGGCAAACCGAAACAAGAAAGATGTCCAGATCTGAACTCAAGGCCAGTCTCCCTGATGACTTTTCCAGGGATTCCGATGATGCTGTTAGATGGATGCTAGCCATGAAGGCCTACTTCACCATGAATGCTGACCTATATGACAAAAAATCGATGCTCCTCACTGCCCTCAATAAAATGAGCAAAGGAAGAGGGAGGACTTTCTCAGAGGGATGGTTTTACAGACTCGAAGACCCCTCCATTAGTGCAGAAGAGAAAACTTATGCCAAAATGGCAGAAGATTTTTCAAAAACCTTCTTCCCATTTGACACCGCCAATCGCACCCACCACACTTTGCGAACCCTTGTCCAAAATACCAAAGACAAGGACAGGTTTGCCAAGTATGTAGCAGATTTTTCTCTGGCTGCCTCTCAGGCAAGAGTAGTCGATGAAGAATCCCTAATCAACAACTTCGGATGGGGATTAGATGAAAAACTGGTCAACAACATCCTCTCCATGGCAAATGTCCCAACAACGTTATGAGGATGGATGGAACAAGCTAGCAAGTTCCATGCCCAACAAGAATGAATCAAGGATATGAGGAAGGGACTGGGATGGCAAAGTCCCAACTCCTTGAGAAGGGATCCTAATGCCATGGAAGTCGATGCCATTCAACTCTCTCCGGTAGAAAAAGCCTGACACATTAAGGAAGGATGCTGCTTCATCTGTCACAAGCAGGGTTGTGTAGCGAGAAATCACCCCAGGGATAATAAAAGCCAGGGAACCCCCTCTTGTCCTCCACGAAACCCTGCATGAGTCACTGCCACTTCTACCAAACTGAACCCCCCTAAAGAACCTTCTGATCTGGACAAATATTTAAAAGTCCTCAAAGGAAAGAAGGTAGACCCAAAGGAAATGATTCAGGTCCTAAAAACTTGTTTTGAAGAAGAGGAGGGTGAAGAAAGAGTAGCCTGAGTAACCGCATACCAAGAAATGGATTTTTAAAGCGGAGGGAAGTGTCAGCATCTCCTCCTCCTGAACGATTAGCTCCAATATTGTGTACTAGTAAGAAAGAGAAATCTATTCGCGTCCCCATTTCTCTCTCTTATGGAGCAAAAACCACTGAATTGAAAGCACTACTGGATTCCAGTGCTACCAAAAATTTCATTGACCCCACTATCATTGCTAAATACCAATTTCCATGCTCTCGGCTAAAACTTCCCATCAAAGCCTCAAATGTGGATGGCACGAACAATCAAGGAGGCCTCATTAGAAAAGAGATGCAACTCATCTTACGAATAGGAGACAGAGAGGAAGTTATTCAGTTTTTAGTTCTTCACTGCGGAGAAGACTGAGCTATCTTAGGACTCCCATGGTTCACGAAGGTCAACCCACTAATCAACTGGACAACACGAAAAATCTCTATCCCCGATCTCCCTATCCCCGTCGCTGATGAACAACAATACTTAGTTGCTTCTCTCCAGAAGACTACTATTGCAACTGAAGTGGCCGCTGCCGCTCCCAAAAAAGAGCATACATTACTGCCAGAGTATCACAAATTCACTGACGTCTTCGAGGAGAAAACCCTTGACCTCCTACCTCTGTCTCGATCCTTCGATCACGCCATCGAACTAAATGATTCCTTCATCCCCAAAGTAGCAAAAGTTTACCCACTCAACCCTAAGGAACTGCAGACCTGCAAAGAATTTGTTGATGAACACCTTCACACTGGGTGAATTGTTCCATCTAAATCCCCCCAAGCATCTCCATTCTTTTTTGTCAGAAAAAAGGATGGTTCCTTATGACCATGTCAAGACTACTGCTATCTCAATTCCCACACTATCAAAAACACCTACCCCTTACCACTAATCTCTGACCTCCTCGATAAACTCAGAGCTTCCACCATCTTCACTAAGTTCGACGTTCGATGGGGATATAACAATATCCTCATCAAGCCAGAGGACTGCTGGAAAGCCACATTTATTACACCCTTCGGGCTCTTTGAACCAACTGTCATGTTTTTTGGTCTCTGCAACTCTCCTGCGACATTCCAAGCCTTTATGAATGACGCCTTCCACAACCTCCTCTCTGAAGGATGGTTAGTCATCTACATGGACGACATCCTTATCCACTCCTCTGACCTCCCCACTCATACCTCCCGTACCTGACGGATCCTCCATCGACTCTGTGATCTCCACCTCTCCCTGAAATTATCGAAATGTGTCTTCGATGCAACCGAGGTTGAATATCTCAGCATGATCATTGGCAATCACCATGCAATGATGGACCCCACAAAATTAAATGCTATCCGTTCTTGGGAACCACCTCGCTCCATTCAGGCAGTTCGCTCTTTCTTAGGTTTCTGTAACTTTTACCAGAAATTTATTGCAAACTTTTCCTCCATCGTGCAACCCCTCATCGAATTGACTAAAAAGTCTACTACCTGGCACTGAGACACACCCCAAACCGACACCTTCCAAACCCTCAAGAACCTCTTTCTTTCGTCCCTAGTACTTCGCCTTCCAGACCCATCTCAACCTTTTTTTGTCATGACTGATGTGTCCCTTATTGCCACTGGGGGCGTCCTGATGCAGAAGGATGCCAACAGTGACCTCCACCCTTGTGCTTACCTCTCCAAAACGCTCTCCCCTGCTGAATGCAACTACGATATCTATGACTGGGAACTTCTCGCGGTAATTCATGCACTCTACAAGTGGTGCCACTATCTTCAGGGGACCAACCATCCTGTCACCATCCTCACTGATCACAAAAACCTCACCTACTTCCGAGAACCTCGCAAACTTTCTCGACGCCAAGCTTGTTGGCTTCTTTTTCTCCAAGATTTCGACCTTTCCTTCACCCATCTCCCTGCCTCTCACATGGGTCCTGCGGATGCCCTTTCTCGTCACGATGTCATTGACACTACTGATGATAATGCCACCACTACCCTTCTTCCCGACTCTGTCTTCGCTTGAGCTATCGACCTGTCCCTTGCTGATAAAATCTCCTCCTCCTCCTCTTCTGATCCCTTAGTCATCAATGCACTCTCCAAAGCTACCACCAACTCCCCCCTCTTCCCTTGCTCTTCACTCGCTGACTGGTCCTTTGATCACAGTAAACTTTACTTCAAAAATCATCTTTATATCCCTGAACCACTATGTCACAACCTTGTTTCTTCCATCCACACTTCCTTCGCTGGCAGCCATGGTGGCGTCTTTTGCACCCAAGCTCTTCTCTCTCATGACTACTGGTGGCCTGGACTCTCCTCCTTCGTCCATCGCTTTGTTGCTGGTTGTGCTGTCTGCCAACAGCACAAAATTAACACCCACCCCACAGTTCCACCCCTTTCACCCATACCTTCCAATGCATCACATACGTTTGAACATATCTCAGTCGACCTTATTACTGACCTTCCTCCCGTTTGGGACTTCGACTCCATCATGGTCGTGGTCGACCATGGCCTTACTAAGGGGGTAATCCTTTCACCATGTTCTAAGACTATCGATGCAGAGGGAGTTGCTCAACTCTTTCTCGAAAAAGTCTTCCCTAGGTTCGGCCTCCATTCCTCCGTAATATCTGACCGAGGTCCCCAGTTTGCTTCTGCATTTGCCAGAGAACTATCCAGACTACTAGGATATGACCTACGACTCTCTACTGCATACCACCTCCAAACTGATGGAGAAACCGAGAGAGCAAATCAATCTCTGGAGACTTTCCTTCGCATCCTCTCCAAAGGACGACCCAACAAATGGGTAGAATTATTACCCATGGTGGAATTCTCCCACAACGCCAATGTTCATGCGTCCACCCAGAAAACCCCCTTCTCCCTCATGTTGGGATTCGAACCCAGAGCTTACCCACCTTTGGGAAAGACCTTTATCCTGGCCCTGGAAAAATGCCTCTCCCTCCTGGAAGAAGCCCAAAAGGAAGTGTTAGCTGCCCATGAGAATGCCGCATGCATTATGAAAGAAAGGGTGCACTCCAAATTCAAACCCTGGAAAGTTGGTGATAAGGTGTGGCTAGAAGCGAAGAACCTCCACTTCTGCCACACCTCCCAGAAACTACTCCCTAGACAAGAAGGACCCTTCAAAATCACCAAAGTGATATCCCCACTTGCCTATGAGCTGAAACTCCCTGTCACTTGGAAAATTCACAATGTCTTCCATGCATCCCTTCTCTCCTCTTACAGGGAAACACCCGAACATGGCCCCAATTTCCTCAAACCTCCATCTGAGGAGATGGAAGGGGAAGAAGAATGGGAAGTCGAAGATGTTCTCAATCACCAAGGAACATGAGGATGGAGGCAATACCTGGTAAAATGGAAAGGTTACTCTTTGGTGGAAAACACCTGGGAACCAGAAAAATGCTGCCGAGATCCTGAAGGACTATAAAAGTCGATGGAATCTTTGAACTCCGCTGTAGAGGTTGGTGCACCTCTATGTGTATATCCCTTCATTTTCTATATTTCCTACACTCTTATTCTTTTATTAACTTCATTCCCTTATGCCTAACGATAGTCCGGAGCGTCCGTTCACCCGGTCTACTACAGACCGGTCGGACTACTATGTATACCGACCCGGACTACTACGTATACCGACCCGGACTACCCCTTATCTCGTCTTTTATTATTCACTTACTCTTTTCATATGTAAGTCCTTTCTATTACTTAGACATTTAGGACCTTAGCTCCGACGTCGCCTTTGGCGTTTGGGCCTTGTGTCATTTTCATTATGTCATCAGGTACTCTTTCCATATGATACTTAGAAGTCCGGGCATACCCAGACTATAAAATTTTGTATTCGTCATTTGAAATGACAGCTACCATTTGCTCACTTACCGTCATCGTTGGGAAACCATCTCCCTCACTATTCACCGTCGAACACACCGTTTTCTGGACTGTACTGCCAGTCTTCACGTCTTTTCACGCTTTACATCTACTGGACTACCGCCTACGACAGTCCGGAATATGTCCGGACTACCTTGTACGCAACCTACTTCGTTCTAGGACTAACCCTACTCCACTAGAGTCCCTCTGGGGCGAATATACTCGCTCCCCAATACCCCTCAGACTATCCCCAGGTGGCCAGGACTAATAGTCCATCCAACCACCTCTCAGTCTATTCACCGGCAATGGCAAGAATTTCGCCAAGTCGTCTACCTCTGATGCCCCTTCCCATCTGGGCAAAGATGGAAAACTGATGGAAGCAGAACGCCAGTGCCACTTCAAGGAGAAGCTTTGCATGTTCTGTAGTCAGCCAGGACATAACGCCAAAGACTGTCCTAAGGCCACCTCGAAGGCAGCAAAAGCGAAGGCCCACGCAGCTAAGGCTACTCCGTCTGAGACTCCTGCCTCTGCAGAGTCAAAAAAATAGTCTGCAATCCCCACTGCTCTGCACGGGCTGGAGATTGCGTTGACTCCTACCATGCCTTGACGGAGCCAAGACTAAACGTGTCCGCTCTTTCTGATCCAAATTCCCTTATGCCTTCTGTCTCCATCCTCTCCTACAATACCTTATTGGTCCCTGCCTTAATTGATTCTGGTTCCACCAACTGCTTCATAGATTCCGCCTTTGTACTTAAACATGCAATCATTACTCGTGAAGTTACTCTGCTTTTGCTCCGACTCCTTGATGGAAGTTCCAATGCACACATTACTCATGCATCCGACCTCAGTATACATTTTCCCTCTGGCAATGTCACCTCCACAACATTCTATGTCACTCTGCTGGATTCCTCTTGTCCATTAGTCTAGGGACATAACTGGCTCACCCACTACAATCCGTCGATTGATTGGGTATTGAACCACATCAGCTTTCTGACTACTGAGCAACGAATGCTAGCAGCAAAGGCACCTCCCTCCACTTTGTCCACTCCGATGATTGTTCCACCTCAGTTGGACTCTGCTCCACCAAACTCCACCAACACACCTAGTCCACCCTCTATATCTTTTGTGAATGCAGCAACCTACTAGCGTGCTTGTCATTTACAGGGATCCACCCACTTCACCCTTTTCCTCCACCTTGGGGACGTGAAACTCCGCTCTGTTTCCAGCGCTCTGCCAGAGCCAATCGACCTCTCTGCAATCCCTTCAGTCTACCATGAATTCGCAGATGTTTTTAGCAAGGCAAAGGCTGAACAGCTGGTGCCACATCATGACTTCGACTTGAAGATCAATTTGGAAGAAGGAACTGCTCCACCCCTTGGTACCATCTACTCCCTTTCTCTGACAGAGCTTGTCACACTCTGCACATTCATTGATGAGAATCTCCACTCTGGCTTCATTTGTCAATCTAACTCCAGACATGGCACTCCAGTTCTATTCGTTTGAAAGAAAGACGGTTCTCTCTGCTTATGTGTCGACTTCCGAGGTCTTAATAAGATTACGAAGAAAGATCGCTACCCACTACCCCTCATCTCTGACCTCTTGGACTCCCCCAGCAAGGCCACAATTTATACAAAGATTGATCTCCGCCATGCTTATCACCTAGTCCGCATTGCTGAAGGCGATGAATGGAAGACCACTTTTCACACTTGCTATGGGTCTTTTGAATGGTGTGTTATGCCTTTCGGTCTAACGAATGCCCCTGCTGCTTTCCAGAGGTTCGTCAATAGCATCTTTGCCGACATGCTTGATGTCTGTGTTGTGGTATACCTTGACGACATTCTCATCTACTCCGCCAACATGGACTCACACATTGTTATGCTGAGGCTAGTAACTCAGTTAGTAACTGCTAAGATATACTCGGTGGTATATGCTGATTCGTCGGCGAGGTAATCCCAGGATGATTACCACGAGAACTGTCCTTTCCCAATAGAGAGCGTCGACCCG
>JBBPMM010000721.1:0-14484 GCA_038090335.1 Solioccasus polychromus
AAAGGCGGAATAACGTCGGGATTGTCATGCCCATGACATACTGTTATGGTTTTTCTTTTCCTCCTATTCTTTCTGATGTTTCCTACTTTTCCTGACCGGTGTTCCTATTTGTCCTGTCTTTTGTTCCTACATTTTCTGTCTTTCAAATTCTCCCATTTTACCTTGTAGTACTGGAGCTAGGGGTTTTACTTAGACCCCTATCTTTTACTATTCCTCCTGTATTCCCTACTTTTCCTGACTTATATTCCTGTTCTTTCCGTCCTTCCGAATCCCTCTGTTTTACCTCGTAGTACTGGGGCTATGGGTTACTTGTTATAGTCTACATTCTCCAGAACATTCTAGATAGTTTCCTTTTCCTCTCTGGTCTGTGCACCATTTCTCTACCTATAAGTAGGAAGACTTCTCGCTCTTGTACCTTAGCTAGTTCTATGCAATCCAAGCCTAGTAACCAGCAAGCCACTCAGGACAAGCGAGACTATCACCATTTCAGTGCTTCAAGCTACTATGCTAAGAAGCTTCCTCACTCATCAAGGAGTGACTTATCAGCTGATTATTTTCCTTGCAACCGTTCAGGCAGACTTCCCATATGGACAAGTCAATACCCTCTATTGGGAGACGACTGTTCTCGTTGTAATCATTCTAGGATTACCTCATCGGCGAATCAGCATTTACCATCGAACATACTTCATCGGTTACTAGCTGAGTTACTAGCCTCAGCATAACAGCTCCTGAATCTTCTAAGGCACCAGAACTTCCCCCATCTTCTGATCTAGACAAGTACCTGAAAGTCCTTGAAGAACAAAAGGTCGATCACAAAGAACTTGTATGAGTTCTACAAGCTTGTTTCGAAGAAGATGAGGAAAGAGTCTCCAAGATGTCCCTAGACAAAAAGATCCAGGGTTTTTAGAATGGAGGAAAGTATCAGTGTCTTCTCCTCCCAAATGTTCCGCTCCTATCCTTTGTACTAGTAAGAAAGAGAAATCAATTCGTATTCCCATTTCTCTTTTCCACAGAACAAAAACTGCAGAAATCCAGGCTCTCCTTGACTCCGGAGCCACTGAGAACTTCATTGATCCTATCACTATTGCAAAATATCAATTCCCCACTAAATGACTTCCCTCTCCAATAAAGGCTTCTAATGCTGACAGTTCAGCCAATAAAGGAGGGTTTGTCTGAAAGGAAACTTTCCTAGCCATAAATATAGCAGGACAAGAGGAAATCGTCCATTTCCTTGTGCTGAACTGTGGAGAAGATTGAGCAATCCTAGGGATTCCTTGGTTCACTAAAGTTAATCCAAAGATAGATTGGATGAACTGTATCATCACCATACCTCACTTGCCAGAAAACCATAATGCCAAAGGGGAAGCTCTGGAACAATGATACCTGGTGGAATCATTGTGAAAGACTACTATTGCTACCGAAGCTGCTATCGCAGCACCTAAGAAAGAAAAAGTCTTACCACCAGAATACAAGGAGTATACTTCTGTATTTGAAGAAAAGACTCATGACCTTCTTCCTCCTTCACGACCTTTCGATCATGGGATTGATTTGGATGATTCTTTCATCCCAAAAGTCACCAAAGTATATCCCCTTAACCCCAAAGAGTTAGAAACATGTAAAGAGTTTGTTGATGAACATCTTCGAACAGGAAGAATTGTACCATCAAAGTCCCCTCAGGCATCTCCTTTCTTCTTCGTACCAAAGAAGGATGGCTCTCTACGACCCTGCCAGGATTACAGATATCTCAATTCGCATATGGTCAAGAATGCTTACCCTCTTCCTCTCATTTCCGATCTCCTGGACAAATTAAAAGACTTGACAGTCTTCACCAAGTTTGATGTATGATGGGGCTATAATAACGTCCTCATTAAACCAGAAGATCGATGGAAGGCCACATTCATTATGCTGTTTGGCCTTTTTGAACCCACAGTTATGTTCTTTGGATTGTGCAATTCTCCTGCCACTTTCCAAGCATTTATGAACAATGGATTTTGGGATCTCATTTCTGAAGGATGGGTAGTAATCTATATGGATGACATCCTCATTCATTCCTCTGACCCCATCGAACATATCAAACATACGAAACATGTCCTCCAACGTCTTAAAGATCTTCATCTCTCCCTGAAAATTTCAAAGTGTTCTTTTGACATTGCCGAAGTTGAAATGATCATCGGACATCACCAAGCATCTATGGATCCAACGAAGTTGAAGGCCATTCAAGAATGGCAACCTCCTCAAACTGTCAAAGCAGTTTGATCTTTCCTGGGTTTTTGTAATTTCTATCGGAAATTTATCGCCAATTTTTCCACTATTGCTCAACCCCTTATTGACCTTACTAAGAAGATGACTTCTTGGCAATGGTCTGAACCTCAGGAAAATGCGTTCCGCACCCTTCAATGAATCTTTATGTCCACCCCTGTCCTCCATCTCCCTGATACCACTTCCCCATTTTTCCTTATGACTGATGCCTCTCTTGTTGCCACAAGAGGTGTCCTCATGCAGAAGGATACCAATGGAGATCTTCATCCCTGTGCTTATCTATCCAAAACTTTATCCCCTGCCAAACAAAACTACAATATCTATGATTGTGAATTACTCGCTGTCATTCTTGATCTTTATGAATGGTGTCATTACCTCCAAGGGACTTCCTTCCCTGTCACAGTTCTCATGGATCATAAAAATCTGTTGTACTTCCGAGAACCACAGAAACTTTCTCATCGCCAGGCTTGTTGGCTTTTATTCCTCCAAGACTTTGATCTTCATTTCATTCACCAACTAGGCTCTCAGATGGGTCCTGCCGATGCACTTTCTCACTGAGACCATGTTGACATGGCCAATGACAACCAAGCCATCACTCTCCTTCCTGATGACGTTTTTGTATGAGCCATCGACCTCGCCCTCTCTGAGAAAATCACACAATTGTCCTCCTCCAATCCCCTGGTCCTTGACACTATTGCAAAGTCCATGGAAGACTCCCCCTTATTTCCCTGCTCCTTCCCACACGATTGGTCCTTTGCTGATGGGAAACTTTATTTCCACAATTGCCTGTACATCCCAGAGTCTCTTCAACATGACATAGTCTCTTTGGTTCATTCCTCCTTCACCAGAGGTCATGGTGGTATTTTTTGCACCCATGCCCTCATCGCTCACGACTTTTGGTGGCCTGGTCTATCCACCTTTATTCACTGCTTCATCTCTGGCTGTGCTGTCTGTCAACAGAACAAGGTGAACACTCACCCGACCATTCCCCCTCTTTCTCCTATTCCCTCTGCTGCCTCTTGCCCTTTCAAACAAATCTCTGTTGACCTTATTACGGATCTTCCCCCGGTTCAGGGTTTTGACTCTATTTTGGTCGTGGTCGACCATGGCCTTACAAAGGGGGTAATTTTCTCCCCTTGTTCCAAAAACATCAATGCCGAGGGTGTTGCCCAACTCTTTTTAGAAAAGGTTTTTCCTAGATTTGGACTCCATTCTTCCATTATATCGGATAGAGGACCTCAGTTTGCTTCTGCTTTTGCACGAGAACTCTCCCAACTCCTAGGATATGATTTACATCTCTCCACCACTTATCATCCTCAAACTGATGGGGAGACCAAATGAACCAATCAGTCCCTTGAAACCTATCTAAGGATATTCTCTGAAGGTCACCCAGACAAATGGGTAGACTTATTACCTCTGGCTGAATTCTCCCACAATTCCAATGTCCATTCTTCCACCCAAAAGACTCTGTTTTCTCTCATGTTCGGATATGAACCCAGAGGATATCCTCTCCTTGGAAAGATGTTTATCCTGGCTCTGGAAAAATGCCTTACCCTCCTTGAGGAGACATGGAAAGAAGCTCTTGCAGCTCATGAGAATTCCGCCCAGATCATGAAGGAAAGAACATTTTCTAAATTTAAACCTTGGAAAGTCAGAGATAAAGTTTGGTTAGAAGCTCGAAACCTCAGGTTCTGCCACAGTTCCAAAAAACTCCTCCCCAGATGTGAGGGACCTTTCGAGATTTCTAAGGTCGTTTCTTCTCTTGCCTATGAACTCTGTTTACCCCCATCCTGGAAGATTCACAACGTCTTCCATGCTTCACTCCTATTGTCTTATTGGGAAACACTGGAACATGGACCCAATTTCCTAAAGCCACCATCAGAGGAGATAGAAGGTGAAGAAGAATGGGAAGTTGAGGACATCCTTAATCACCGAGGAACATGAGGTCAGCAACAATATCTCATAAAATGGAAAGGATACTCTTCTGCCGAAAATACGTGGGAACCTGAATCCAATCTTGACAATGCTTCTGAGGTGCTTGAAGAGTATAAAACTTGATGACATCTTTAGAACTCTGTCTACCTACTTTCATCCCATTCACCCGTCACCTTTCCAAAATGTCATCTCCTGCCATCTATGCTGAATGTTTTCCCATGTCTTACCATCATATCCTTTTTGCTGCCATCCTTGCTGACCCTCATCCCCTCTTCTGCATTGAACATGACCCCCTCTGGAATCAAGCGACCTCGTTACAGATGATGGTATACCTGTATCATCAAATTTACACTACTGATCTCCTCTTCCAATGATCCCACTCTGGTGCTGGCTCTGTGTTTACGCAAGCTATTGACCATTCCACCCAACAGACGTTGGATCATCTCTTGGACCTTATGCATCAAGAGGGCTTCTGGTTCTTTGTCAACCACATTCCACCTTCCACTGTTCCTATGCTGCAGTCCCTCCTTGACAGACTTACTCCCACTGAAGAGACTCATTACCAGGGATACCCCTTAACTGTCACTAACGGGATAGAACCCTGATTCCCTCTCTCTTCACTCTCCTCCCCTAGTCCATCCCCATCTTCACTATCTCCTCCCCATTCTTGTAGACCTCGTTGTTGACCTCAGTGTCGACCAACCCCTTACTCTGTTCCTACTCACCCGTGTCTCTCATCGTATGACAACCTCCCACACTCCCTGTACCTGAGCCCACTAGACCTACATGGACTCCTCAATCCAAGTGGATGAATCCCCTCCCTGACCATTTGGTGTCTTGTCCCTCTACTCCCCCTCCTCCATCACCCCCTCCTCACTCCCCTGGGACCCCAAACCACCCTATCAACATCGACTGTTTCCCTGACCCCCCTAGTCGACAGGGACAATGCTTTAAATGTCAACAATGGGGGCATTGGTATATGGAGTGTCATACATATCAGTGCCCCAAATGTTTTCTTTGGGCTCCAGGTCACTGAAAGGACTCCTGCTGTGGTCTCCCTTGTGATGGATGTGGAATACCAGGACATAAGGTATCTTGATGTCCAAATATCTCTACTAATCCACCCGTCGCCACATGGGTAATTGAGGAAAATAGTTCTTCTGGAAGAAAGAATAACTCTGCTCAGTGAGCTGAGAGCTATGAAGGGGGTAATGTTATGGTTTTTCTTTTCCTCCTATTCTTTCCGATGTTTCCTACTTATCCCAACTGATGTTCCTATTTGTCCCATCTTTTGTTCCTACATTTTCTGTCTTCTGAATTCTCCCATTTTACCTTGTAGTACTGGAGCTAGGGGTTACTCATTATAGTCTTCATTCTCTGGAACATTCCAGATAGTTTCCTTTTTCTTCCTGGTCTGTGCACAAATCTTCTACCTATAAATAGGTAGACTTCCCATCCATGTACCTTAGCTAGTTCTATGCAATCTAAGCCTAGTAACCAGCAAGCCACTCAGATGGGTGAGACTACCACCATTCCAGTCATCCAGGCCACTGCTTTAAGGGCCTTCATTGTACATCACAGTATGACATTCCAGGTCATACTCTTCCTTGCTACCATCCAGCAGGAAGTATCTCAGGTGCATGTCGATACCCTCTACTAGGAGACAACTGTTCTCGTTCTAGTCATATTGGGATTACCATGCAGACATATTAGCATCTTCCATCAACTCTACTTCATCAGTTACTAGCTAAGTTACTAGCCTCAGCGTAACATGTACAACTCCAATGTCCACACTTCCACTCAAAAGACTCCATTCTCCCTTATGTTCAGATACAAACCAAGGAGATACCCCCCTCTTGGAAAGATGTTTATTCCTGCTCTGGAAAAATGACTTTCCCTCCTAGATGAAGCACAGAAAGAAGCCCTAGTGGCTCATGAGAATTCTGCCTGGATAACGAAAGAATGAACCTTTTCTAAATTCAAGCTGTGGAAAGTTGGAGATAAAGTCTGGCTAGAAGCATGAAATCTCCACTTTCACCATACTGCCAAGAAACTCCTTTCCAGACAAGAAGGACTGTTTGAAATTTCAAAGGTCATATCTCCTATTGCTTATGAGCTCCAACTTCCCCCATCATGGAAAATCCATAATGTTTTCCATGCTTCCCTCTTATCACCCTATTGCGAAACTCCCAAACATGGCCCAAACTTCCTAAAACCCCTGTCAGAAGAAATAGAAGGTGAAGAAGAGTGGGAAGTGGAAGACCTCCTTAACCACCAAGGAACACAAGGCCAGAGGCAATACCTTGTAAAATGAAAGGGATACTTGTCCACCAAAAATACCTGGGAACCTGAATCCAATCTCAGTAACGCATCCGAAATGTTGAAAGAATATAAAACTCATTGACACCTCTAAGACTCCGCCCAACCACCTCTTGACACTTCATTCATCTGTCACCTTCATCATGCCTTCCTTCACCACCATCCACTCAGAACAACTCCCTGTCTCTTACCAATGAATCCTATTTGGAACCATCCTTGCTGACCCCTGTCCATTGTTCACTGTCAAACATGACCCACTCTGGGCACAAGCCCTTGTTCTCCAATCCATGGTATGCCTGTACCACCAGATATATACCACCGACCTCCTTTACCTTCACTTCCACATGGGAGCAGACCCTGTTGTCTGACAGACTATTGAACACTCCATCCAACAAACACTGGACCATCTCCTGGACACCATGCACTTTGAGGGGTTTTGGTTTTTCATCAATAGGATTCCTCGAAGCCTCATTAACACCATGCTTTCTTCCCTAGTGGATGGGCTAACCCCCTCAGAGGAAGATATATACTGGTGACACCCCCAGATGATTACCACTCATATCCAACCTCATCTACATAGTCCCTATCTCCCCCCAGACCTCTTTGCCTAGCTCACCTTCCCTACCACTGAGCTCTCCTCCTTATCACCCCAGGACTCCATCATGACCTCCAACCATCCTGGTGTAGAGGTTGATACACCTCTACATGTATAACCTTATGTTTTCTATGTTTTCATCACTTGTTCACTTTACTTACCAATGTTTCACGATAGTCCAGTTCGTCAGTCTACTCAGTCCACCACAGACTGGTCGGACTAGTTTGTATACTGACCAGACTAATCTTAGCTATCTTTTCTTACTTGGTTACCCTTTTTGTAAGTTTTCCCTATTTTTACTGGACTTTTCGGTTTGTAGCTCTGATGTCGCCTCAGACATTCAGGCCACTCAGGACCAAGTTGGGAACTTCCATCACCACCCATCAGGGTTGGTATTTCGTATTCCCAGTCTCAACCCATTCCTTTTATGTAATTAGGTACATAGACCATGCATCTTCTCCATACCTACATAGAAGTCTGAGTATGCCTGGACTATAAATTTTGTACTTGTCATTGGAAATGACAGCAGCTTTCTACCATTTGCTCACCACCATCACTGTCACCATTGGGATACCACTCCCTCACCGTTTTTACCATCTACCGCACTGTTTTACTCAATTGTACCACCAGTCCTCATGATTTTTAACGACTTACACTGACCAGACTACTGTTTACAACCATCCAGACTGTGTCTGGACTATACTCGTTCATGCCCACCTTTGTTCTAGGACTAATCCCTTGCACTAGAGTCCCTCTGGGGTGAACATATTGCTCCCCCATCACCCTTAGACTACTCCCAGGTGGCCAGGACTAACAGTCCACTCAACCACCTTTCAAGTCTTTTCATCTGGAGCCCACTGTGAGGGACTCCAACAAGAGTTCCAGATGAAGTCTTGGGCTGACACCATGCTTCTTAGAACTTGAAAATTTACTGAACAAGTTCTGCAATCTTGACATATCTGAAAACAGCCTTCTGATACCTGTCTCCCCTAACTGCGCACAACACAATAACCCTTTGTTTGACATTTCCCTTTTTGGTGAAGTTTCTCCCTCAGAAGGCAATCAAAGACTGTTAATGGAAACTGGATCACATTCTGATTGGCTGGAAACCATTTCATACCAATCAATGACACCACCTCAACTGGACTGCCACTCACTGCCACTGGACTCTTTTCATTCAAATAGGGTTACAGATACCGAGTCTCCATTTCCTGAAGAAGTTTTCGCTGATGGCATCAGTCACAGCAACTGAGTGCGTGGTGCATTTATACATTCCACCCCCCAGACTACCAGGAGAGGCACCGAGTCCCCACTTTTGATCCCCTCACAATGCCCACTGTCACCTTGTACTCCACTGTCCCCACTCACACTGATCTCATCCTCATTGTCCTCATTGTCTTCTTCACTCTCTTATTTACTCTGTCCATCTTGGTCTATTTTGATCTTACTGGACTACTGTCAGACTGCCCAACCATCCATTACTATCCCCCCAAACATTAATCCACTGCCTACTTGCCCCCTTTGTCCTACTCCAATGTCTAACCCAACCCCAACACCTATGCCGCTCCGAGGCACCCAGAACACCCCAAGATTCAATGGCAAGAACCCTTCCACTCTCCCACAATTCTTAGAAGATGTTGACAAACTTGGCAATGCTGCCAGTATCTCAGAAGCCCAGAAGATATGTGCTGCCATCCATTATGAGACTTAGAAGAGTCTGAAGGATGGGAGCTTCTGAACAAAGCTTCAATCGTCCTGGCGGACTGGGACAACTTTGTTGCTGCTGTTAAGAAACTATACCCCAGATGCAAAGGTACTAACCAATACTGCCATGCTGACATCCAGTACCTAGTCCAGGAATATCAAGCAAAACCGATGTGAATGCTGGAAGACCTCAGCAAATACCAGCACAAGTTCCAGAAGATCTTGAAGTTCCTAATCAACAACAAGAAGCTCTCCTGGCTCAACTGCAACGCTCTCTTTCTTGCTGGACTACCGATGGACTTGGTTTCCCAAGTCCAGCAATGACTTTTAATTACAAAAATTATGCACCACCCATCTGACCCTTATCCTATAGCTGATACTATTGATGCCTCCCAATTCCTCCTCACTGGCTTGGCACTTTGACCTTTACCCATGGCTGGTCAGCAACAGACTGCCTAACTGTACTACCCAGCCTGGGCAGCACCAGTCCTGATGCCCCAAGCACCACAAGTCCCCTTGTCCAGTGGTGCTCCTGTCATCAAGCAGGAGCAGGTAAACCTCCAATGGTCTACAAGACCGAAGGAATGCACCTTCTGTGGTGACCCAGCTCATTTTATGAACAGTTGCTCTCACGTTGACACCTACCTGCAGACTGGTAAAGCATCCTGGGGTACTGACAGCCATATATACTGTTAAGGTTTTTCTCCTCTCTGATTCTTTTTGTGTCCATCCCTATGTTTCCCAAGTCTTTCCTATTCCTTCTGTCCTTTTGTTCCTATATTTCCCTTCTTCCGATTTCTTCCATGTTACCTCATAGTACTAGGGCTATGATGGGTTACCTATTATAGCAGTCATTCTCCGGAACATTTTAGATAGTTTCCTTTTTCTCACTTGGTCTATGCACCATTCCTCTACCTATAAATAGGTAGATTTCTCAGCCATGTACCTTAGCTAGTTCTATGCAATCCAAGCTTAGTAACCAGCAAGCTGCTCCAAGGGAGCGAGACTGCCACCATTCCAGTCCTCCAGGCTACCACTCTTAGAGCCTTCATTGCACATCGAGGTGTGACTTATCAGTTGATCATCTTCCTAGCTACTGTTCAACAGGAAGTCCCTTGGGGACGCATTGATACCCTCTACTGGGAGATGACCATTCTAGTCGTAATCATCTTAGGATTACCCCGGAGATGCATTAGCATCTATCACCGTGTCTACTTGATAAGTTACTAGCTGAGTTACTAAGCCTCAGCATAACAAAAGAACTAGCTCTTCTCACCATCCTCTATCTAGCGGACAGAACCTCCTTTCACCATTACTCCCCCTCATAGTCCTGCCTACCCTATGCCCTACCAGAAGAAGAAAAAACCCCTTAACCCTTACTCCATTCCCTTCGCCTCTGCCTCTTCTTCTATTCCACTCGAGCGTACTACGTTGCTCCCAGAACTGTCTCACGAAGAAACTCCCATTGACGTCAAACAAGACCCACAACAGGAAGTTGATTGGGAGCAAGAGTTCGACCATGCTCACAACTGGGATCTAGCCCAGAGACTTGCCAAGGAAGGACTTGATGAAGAAGAAATCCAGAGAAGAGTAGAAGCTTCTCGAGAATAGAGATGTGCCCTAGAAACAGAAGAAGACCAAAGGGTAGCCGAATATCTTAAACAACGAAGAGTGTCATGGGCATGACTATTGAAGTGGAACGAAGCTTGGAGACGTAGAGCAGCAAAGCAGAAGGACACTCCAATGGAAGCAGAGGTTGAGTACAGGTGGGAGATACTCACTTGTGAGAATAGAGTCAATAATCAAGTTGATAGATTGATAGATACTTTCTGGAGCTAGGGCTCAACAGATAGTGGAAGAGATGAAAGAACTTCGTTAGAGAAAAGACGGGATACAGGTCCAGTACTTATACTCTATGATAATAAGGTTAAAGTGGAGTTCAAACTACATCAACAGATAAGAACTCGTTTCATGATAGGTCAGATAGGTTTCAGAGTTGCTATTGGAAGATAGCAATAATAGAATGGTTTCACCATGATATATGGATCTAACCCCATTGGTAGATATAAATATCATGATAACTGGATCATATCCTATTGGATAGTATTCCTGGTTATCTATGATATAATCATGGTGTAATACGACATCATAATGATGCGATATTTCATCAGAATTGTGTAATCTGAGTCATCAATCATGTGACCAGAATTACTAACCATTCCAGTGGCTTAATGGTTGACACATGACAGAAGTCATTGGTTCAAACCCGGTAAAGCACACTTTTATTTAACTGAATAGCAACATCTTCAACACTTCCCTTCGATATTCATGTTGGATATGGAACGAGACTAAGTCGTTTGCGATTATCCTCAAAACGTTGCCAGGTGAGATTCTTCGTAAAGATATCTGCAACCTGTAGATCAGTGGGAATATACCACAACTTGATTTTGTTGTTTTGGATGCATTCCCAAATATAATGCTCAGGAATCTGAATATGTTTGGTGCATCCTTCAACAACAGGATTTGAAGTGAGAAACATTGCTCCATGATTATCACAATACATGTCCATAGGACGGATTGGATAATTTAATTCTTCAAAGAGATTCCTGATCCAGGAGATTTGTCTTCCTAGTTCAGTCATGGAGATGTATTCTGCTTCAGTAGAGGATAACACAATCTTGTGTTGTCATCGTGACAGCCATGATACTATTCCTTCAGCTAGGAATATAGCATATCCTGATGTAGATCGCCGTGTTTCAAGGTCACCAGCCCAATCAGAATCACTATAGGATACGAAACCAGAATTACTGGATCCTTTGAACGACAAGCAGAGTTGTCTTGTAGACATTATATAGCGCACAATATATAGTGCTTTCTGCAGGTGTTCTTCTGATGGATTAGAAGAGAATTGTGACATTTTGATAACAGCATAGGTGATATCAGGTCGTGTACCAAGCATGCCATATAACAGTGATCCAATGATCGACTGATAATGACTGCGATGATTGGGATCTGCTTCATCACGACAGAGAGAAGGTTGATACCCAGATGGTAAAGGAGTGTGAACGTGTTTGGCATCTTCAAGACCAAAATGTTTAATGACCTTATCCCAATATGAGATTTGGTCTAACCACAAGATTCGACATTTGCGATCATGGGTTATTCGCATGCCAAGATATTCCTTAGCTTCTCCTAAGTCTCGAGATTCCCATCGCTTCATGAAATCTTTCTTTTTTTGCAGAAGATAGGGTTTATCTGATCCTAGAAAGAGAATATCATCAACGTATACTATCAAGATAACGGTGATATCTCCAGAAAGATGTATATAGACCCCAGAGTCGGATATACATTGCTTGAAGCCCATTTTCTTGAGCGATTCATGTAAAGCCTTGTTCCATTGAAGGGCTGCTTGTTTGAGCCCATAGATGGCTTTCTTGAGACGACAAACTTTGGTCTCCTGGCCTTTCTTTACAAAACCTTTGGGTTGTTTCATATAGATTTCCTCGTCTAAATCTCCAAAGAGGAAGGCAGTTTTGACATCTAGCGCTTCGATTTCCCAATCTTCGAGAGCAGCTAGTGCAAGCAACAGTCTCACAGACTCGAAACAAGCAACTGGAGAAAAAGTGTCGCTGTAGTCAATACCGAAGATTTGTGTATAACCTTTGGCAACAAGACGAGACTTGAGGCGTCCGTCTGACTTTTTAGCATAAACCCATCGTACATCTACAGCCTTACGGCCTGCAGGCAAGTCGACAAGTTCCCAGACTTTCCTATCAATCATGGATTGGTATTCTTCTTTCATAGAGCGAAACCAAGCTTCTTTCTCATCGTCAGGAAGCCGAAGAGCATCACGGAATTGATTGGGTATGCCAGCTGAGACTTTGGCATCGGCCAGTCTGGCTTCAATCCATTGTGACGACATGATTAAAACATCACCACTTGGTTTTGAAGGACCTTCTTCTGGTACTTCAGGTAGCTTCCCTTGTTGGATATCGTGTTCAATTTGAACAGCGGTTCGTTGTCCATAGATATTATCAGACCTTATAACAGGTTGAGGGACATGAAGGGATCTTCTGGGAGTGGGTGGTGCTTGTGGTTCCTGAGAAGCTTCATGATGAGGTGGAGATCGTCCTGGGACATTAGGTCTTTGCAGTGGAGGTGGAGTATTCTCCTGAGCAATAGACTTGGCTCTTATTGGTCTGTTGTGACGAGCACCTCTATCTGCTGGTGGAGGTGTTCGATCATCATCAGAACCACTAGGAGGAGTGCTAGGTCTCCTAGGAGAAGGAGGACGATCAGGGATGTTAGGATCTGCTTCATCACGATCCCTAGGTCTTGGAACGTTGGGAGGTCGAATCCCTGGTTGCAGTGGAGGTAAGATAGGAAACTGTGGTAGTGGACCGTCGTCTTCATCTACCTGTCCTTGTCTTAACTTCCAGATGACAGATGGTTTGCCTAAAGGTTGAGGCAATAGTTTGTCTTTGGTAACTTGATTTATGGGTCTACACGGAAAGAATGATTCGTTGAACGTGGCAGTAGAGGAGATGACAACATGTCGTTTCTCTCTAGACCAGAATCGCCATCCCTTGGTATTTGATTCATATCCTATGAAGATCATGGCCTCAGCATGAGGTGCAAGTTTCGATTTGTGATCTTCTTTAGGAATGAAGATGTAGGCTTCACATCCAAAAACTCTAAAATGAGAGATATCTGGAATCTTTCCTGACCATAACTCAATGGGAGTTTTCCATTCATGACGACGCATTGGTTGTCGATTATAAATATGGATGGCTGTAGCCCAAGCATCCTGCCAGAATCCATTTGAAAGATTAGCATGATGACGCATTGCATCAGCTTTCTCTTCAATGGTGCGATTGAATCGCTCTGCTTGACCATTTTGCTGAGGGGTACGAGGCACAGTTTGTTGATGTTCTATGCCTTTGGACGTGAGGAACGATTGAAATTCTCGGCCAATAAATTCCCCCCCTCGATCCAAGCGTATGGCTAGAAGAGAGGTATCGAGCTGTGTTTCAGCCCAAATAACCAATTCTTTAAAAGACTTAAGGACATCAGCCTTAGACTTTATAAAGAAAATGCGAGCATAGCCAGAGTAGTCATCAATGAAGGTTAAAACCCATTTATTCCCTGTACGGGATTGAGTAGGTAACTCAACTAGATCTGTGTGGATTAAAGCCAAAGGCCTTTCAGCACACTTGATAGAGGCTGGAAAAGGTCATTGATGAGCTTTGCCTTTTTGGCAACCATCACAGACTAGAGGTTTATCAGGAATGTGAAGTTTGGAATCAATACCCTTGGTATGAATAAGAGATTGACGAAGAGCATTGTTGGAACAATGTCCAAAACGCATATGCCATAGTTCATAAGAACCATCATCCTCAAGGGTTTTTACTTCAATTAGTGGGTCAGTTTGAATGACCTTAAACCAATGAAGTTTTCTTCCTGGGCGTAGAGCTGTAGCACATATGACCAGGAAGCCCTTGGGACTCCATATCTTGGTATCCGATCTAGTTAGTTCCATACGGTATCCTTGTTTAGCAAGGTCCATAGGAGCAAGTAGACAGTGACCAGCTGCAGGACTATACCAAATGTTTTGTAAGGTAATAGTGCAATTCATACCATATGGCCTTAATAAGACTGTGCCAGGACCAATC